>PVKU01005133.1:0-130421 GCA_004027475.1 Anoura caudifer | reverse complement strand
AAAAGGACTCATGGGCATGGACAATTGGGTGATGATTGCAGTGGGGAAGGTGATAGATGGAGGTGGAATATGCTATAAGGGGGATAAATGGTAATTGAAAAAATGCAATAAAATAAATTTAAAAAAGAATCAATGTAATCCTTATCAAAATTTCAATAACCTTTACTTGCAGAAATGTAAAAGTCAATCCTCAAATTCATACAGAATTGCAACATCCCTGAATATTCAAAACAATCATAAAAAACACAAGAATTAAACTTTCTAATTGAAATTGAAATGAAAGTCCAGAAATAAACACACACTTCTGCTACTAACTTGTTTTCAGTATTGGTGCCATGAACAATCAGGGAAACAAAAATTTCTTCAACGCATAGTACTGCGACAACTAGATTTCCACATGGAAATGAGTGAATTGGAAGATTTTTATCATACTTCTTCCAGAAACTTATCAAATAAACAGAGAAACACAATAACAAAAACTCAGTGAAGATATGTAAGGGCTGAAAAACTTTACCAAACTTTACTATATATACATAAAACAATTCATTGAACAACTTCATGTTGTCCATTTTTTAAAGAACACTAGAACTATTTGTAGACCTGTCTGTTTTATTATTTGATTTGTAAGAACAAAATAGTTCCTTCAATTCACAAATACAGCAGATGAGGCAAAGGGAAAAAAATCACCTTCAGTTTTCTTTCCTTTTTTATTGTCCCCATTTTCAGAATTTAATTATTTTACTGTTATTAGGACATTCTACTTTCACCCTAATAATAGCATTCAGTTTGGTCTAAGGTCAAATGTTTTACCTTCTTGACAGGTCCTTTGTCATAGTTCATCAAAGGAAAAATATTCCTAGAATTCTTATACAACTGAAATGGTTTTTCCATAGCTTTTATTCTTGAAGAAAGATTGGCTTAATATAACATTTTTAGTTCATGAAGTTTTTAAATCTGAGGCAAGACTTACTTTCCCTATTATGTTATCTTTTTCCTGGCCATTGAAGAAATCCTCATATTTTAATAACTATACTGTGGTTGTGGCTATTTTGTGTGTAGAATTTTTCTGCCATTTTCTGGATAATTGCTGCTGTTCTCTCAAGAATTTCTGCTGTTTTTTGTTTGTTTCTGTTTTGTTTTTTTGGGGGGGTAAACTAGTTGAGGCTTTTAGCCATTCACATACAATTTGGCAATCCTTACTTAATTTTGCCATTTTTCAGTGAGATAAAATAATTTTTTGGTTTGTTTAAAATGTATTTTTGTTTCTTTGGTTAGGTTTTCATAAGAGCAAAGGTTCTAGTTTCACAAATATTACCATGCCTAAAGCTTTGAGTCATTATAATTTTAACTTTTAGGAAAGAAAGTGCAAGAGCTCCTGATAATTGAGTAGCCTAGCGCTCCCCTATTTCCAGGGTGTTCTAAGATATGACTGTTCAAAACTTGAACTTTAGCATTTTGCAAATAAATTACTTTTCTTTGCTTAAGCCACCTATAAGCACTTTGTTTTCTTTCACTCAGAAAATTGTAAATTAAATACCTTATTAAACTTTATCTATTCTAATTTGCAAATAAAATATTTTAATCTCTACATGTGTACGTATAGGTGTGTGCAAAACAATAATCTCATTAGGATTGCAAATTTACAACTTAATGTAAGTTCATCTTAATTAAGGCAGATATGACATTTGAAGAACTCTAAGATTTACAGTTTTATATCCTGGTATATCTGCAAGATAGAGACTCTTTTATTTGTTCCACTGGAGAATTTTTAAGCTTTTGCCATGTAGCTCCTGTAATTTTTTCTATTGATTTACATCATGACATGTTTTATTTTTATTTATTACTTAAATATTTTAATTAGATATTCTAATTGCTAGCTTAAAATTTATTTTCTAGTTTTAACAATGATATGATTTTTCAGGTTTAAAATTCAATGTATTTTAGAAGATATCACATAAAGCAAAGACATACAAGTATATCACTCTGTATCACTATAACCAAATATTTATCATTATTTCAATATAGAGACCCGACTGCAAAGTTTAATTGTCTAAAATACCCTTTTAAAAATTATTCACGATGCAATCAAGAATAATGTAATGCACTTGGTTGTTATGTGTTTGTGCTATACTTTAATCTCTTTTTATTATTGAATAATTTATTTTTTATTATTTTTTATTACTGCTCAGTACAGTTGTCTCTTCTTTTTCCCCATTGCTCTCCACTGCCCTACCCCCACAGTCAGTCGCCACCCCATTGCCTGTGGCCATGAGTCCTCTATTCATGTTCCTTGAATTACCCCTTCCCCTTCCTTCTTTAAATATATATATATATGCTGATTACCTATAAAATTATAAAAGAATTATAATTTGGGATTTTATGATTTGATTTTTATTAGTAGGTACAACTTTGACATTTCTGCAAGTGTTAACATATGTTAAGATATTCTTCCCATTGCATATCAGAAATCATATAATCTCTGTTTGATCCATGTTTGGTGATATTAAATTTGGTCGTTTGTTTTACTTTTTTTTTCTTTGCCATATCACTTGTAATTTTTTTTGTAATTAAAAGAAATCCCTTGTGTGATAATTTGAAACTCTTGGAAAATCTTGTTAACCAATAATTTTTCAAAATATTTGAGCATTTTTGAATCTGCCAATGATTTGACTATATCAATTATTATACTGGTGATTATGAAATCTTAATTTTTCTAAATTAAATAATCTTCCTATAATTAATAGCTGACTTCTCTAGAGAAGAGCTTTTTCTTCCTACCTCAGCCTCCTTTATAATTTTGAGAATCACTAGATATTATTACTTTGCTATTTGCTTCAGATAATATGATAATATGTTACCAGTATGTTTCTTTTTGATGCTCAAAATTTATTCAATGAAAGTCCCTTCAAGCTATCTTGTTTGTTTGTTTTTTGTTTGTTTGTTTTTGGTATAATTCCATTAGTTGCCTGACACATTCTTGCTTGTTGACACAGAAGGGTAGATTTTATACTCATCTCAATTCAGGTATCCAGCATTTCTTTAAGGAGAACCTGTATCTTTTATAATGGGGAACAGGATTTAGAATGTAACATCTAGGCATGTTAAATATGTTCACTGCTACTGAGCTGGCATGGATCCTGGCTCCTGGGGTCAGCGGCATTATGGATGAGATGAGACAAATTCACATGGACTACTGAGTCCTGTGGAGGAAAAGGGACAGTGCGGCTTCTCTCTCAAGAGGAGAGCGCCTCAACCCTTGCCTTAACAATTTTTTATTGGGCTCAATTTGCACAGGAATACAGGGTGTATAGGCAAAGCTCATCAATCATTGTCAGGCAGAAATGATTAACCAATAGATAACATTCAAAGGACATGAGGGCTTATTCTGAGTCAGGGTCAGTTAGCTAAAGGGCCATAAAACTTTGGGGAACAAACTCATTTCCTGCCTGGACCCTTATCATTGAAATTGAGGGTATTGGCAAAGTAGGTTTCATAGGATTTCATGCATTCTTTCTTAGGCCTGATTGCCTTAGGGATCCTGCCATTTCCAGCACAGGGCCTCACCTGCCTCTGGCATTGTTTCAGGCTTAAGTCAGGCAGGGGAAGTAAGGCAGCCAAGAGATTAGGAGACCCCTTGCAGACAATGAGGACTCAGGCTATGTCAAAGCCGAGAGGTGAGGGGGCATCACCCTCCTTTCCTATAGCCCCTTAATTCCTTCCCTAAGGGCCCTTTCATGACCATGCCTGTCTTAGGTCTTCCCTCCTTTGAGGAATCTTACCTGTCATTGGCTAACCAGTCATCTATCCAGGGCCAAGCAGGGCGAAGAGAAAGGGGGCAGAGGTGGTGCCCCTACAAGGAAGATAAGCTGTGTCTCCTAAGTGGCTTTTGTTCCCAAAGTCCTTTACTCAGCCTTAGCCATGAGGGATCACAGCTTCTGAAACCAGGCAGGGTGGTTCCAAACACTGAGCCACCAGTGTGACTCTGGGTCTTTTCAGTGAGCAGAGGTAGGAAATAAAACATTTAAAATCATACATTCACTCTGCCACCTCCAATTCAAATCCACATCACAGGACACTTCCTCACATTTTCCCATTACATATCTAGGTCTTTCACCTCCTACGTGGAGAAAACTGTGTCCCATAAAATCAGTATATGTATGTGCTTTATTATAAAATAATGTTTTTATATAATTATTATACTTGTATCTCTACCAAGAATCTTACCAAGTAAAGTTCAAGATTAGAGTTCTTTTAGGTCTTAGACTATACCCTACAAATGACACACAGTCAAATACATGTCACTTGAATTTTAGTTTGTATTCATTTCTAAGTTTAATTTTTAACCTTTTTGAATTAACTTTATTTTTGGATGAATAAAGTATACACAAGTTTCAAATTCACAATGATAAAATTATCTATTTAAAGAAGTCTCCCTCTCATGACTAATCATTTATAGTACCATTCTTGTCTTTATTTTGAGAATTAACAGATGCAAAAACATACACAGGTTTTGGTACCTTGCTTTTATATTCAATAGTATATCTTAGAAATCAACATATGTGTATATGTAGTTTTATTTATTTCTATGTAAAATACTCCACTAAATAGATGTATCTTTTTCTATTCAAATAGTCTCCTAAGTATTTTTCAATTACGAATAAGACAATAAGTACAATTCTGCATGTTGTTTCATATATGTGAAACGTACACTGCTAGGACAAAAGTAAGTGCATGTTGGAAATTATCCAATTGCCCTATGATTGAGAGTGCCTATTTTTGTACGGACTTGATATTTAATGGTGTTGATCAGACAGATAAGAAATATTGTTTAAAAATTAATGATGTATTTTTTAATGACAGCTTACTTTATTTGTTGGTTCTAATAGTTCTTTTTAGTGAGTCTCAAGATTTACAGGTAAACATCATGTCATTAGCAACACTTAAGGTACAAGTTTTCAAGAAAAGGCATATGTACTTTGCCTTGGTTAGTAGAAGAGGGTTATAATCATACACAAAACACAAGAAAAAAACAAGGATTATTGACTTCTTGTTCATAAGAGTTGGGAGATAAATCATTTAAGCTGACAACCAGGTACTATTTAATTTGGAATAGTAATTTGTGAATTGAAGACAGAAAACGCGTGAAGTATACTTTTTACTAGAAAATTTTCTTATCATAACCTTTAAATTTCTAAAACATAGGCAGGCTACAAAGTACGCTAAGTAGTTTAATTTAATTTTTACTAAGAGAAGTAAATGAGTGACAATCAACTAGTTATGTGCAAACACAATTTCTGTTACCTGTTACCATCGGCTCACTGCTTTTATCATCCACCGAGCGGCTATACATTCACTGTCAGTCTCCAGTTGGACTTATTGAACCTATCTAAAGTTGTTAAAGTCAGGGCCAGGATTTAGCTTCTGCTTTTTTGATAAGAAATTTTGACTATCCTTCTCATAAGTAGACACACCTAGCAGTGTTGACTTTTCTATTTTTAGTATATAAAAAAAGAAAAACTAAAAAATAAATGAAGAAAATAAAAGTCAAACTTGAACTTATTTGTATGTTCCTGAAATATTTCCAAATGAAATTCACACACTGAAAATTAGTCCCAGTTTTATTGGAGAGCATTGGAGATAATTTCCTAATAAAAATGTATATTATAATTTAAGTGATAAAGTGAAATGAAACATTAGTATTATCCTAAACTTATATTTGACTTTTAACTGTTGAAAAATGTTCCATTGCTAAGACATGATGACAATATTGTCAATAGCTATACAACGCAAATTAAGTTACGCTGACAAAGCACATTATGTTTAACAACCAGGCCACATAACTCAATTCAAGACAGTTTGCTGACCTCTGGTCAAGAGATATTAAAATGTAGGAGTGAGGAGAGTAGCATGGTTTTTCTTCCTTGCAGAATGTGCTTGTATTTGCTTTCAAAAACCCAACTTCTACCCATAGTTTTATTATTCATATTGGTCTTTCTTATGTCCAAAGTATCTCTTTCATCTAAAAAATTTTAAATGTATTCTCTTTTTTCTTAAGCACACTCATGTGATGTGAGCTTAAAACATTAATCATTTTTTTCTTATCATTTCTACCTCTTTTCTTACCCTTTATCCAAACATTAAAAAAGTAGTCAGCCTTGCTTATTGTCTTCAAGAAGGAAAATGACAATTTAAATAAGTGCATTTATGTGTAGTAGGAATATGTGTTAAAATAGTTTACACAAAAATGTTGAAGTTTGTGAAGCCTTAGGAAAAAGAATCTACTCCTTGCTTCATGGATGAACTACCCCATTCTTGGTCATCTGCTGGGTGAATAATCAACTTAGAGTTTCTCCTGGAAAATGTGAAGATCTAAAGTATCTTGAACATGCTTAAAATTTAATCTAGGAATCACTGAAATCCTACCAATTTTCAATATGACTAACTTTAAAAGAGTTTTAAGATATAAAGTCCCATCTTCAATTTTGAGGTGGATAATGCTTTGTTCTGAAATTATATTTAATGAATAGCCCCCGATATTTTGTTCAATAGTGGCTCCATGAGGAGTCAGAGACCCCCAGGGTTCTCTACAGGTGCTTTCAGCACTTCTGATGGCGTTCAACTGGATTTTCAGTTGAGAAACTGACATAAACAAGGACAAGTCAGCAAGTTCCAAGTCACTTATTTAATCAGGGACAAAACTAGAAGTAGCATCTTGCATCTGTTAACATGTTTTTGTTTGTTTGTTAATTTGTTTGTTTATTTCCAAAAATCAGATTGGTCTCTAGATATAATATCATCCAGAAGCCAAAAGGCCAGATATATCCTGGATTTCTTTTTCATTTGCCAATCAGACTTTTTCCCCTATTCTTTTCTCTTTTAATAGGGCAAAAGTGAAAGGGAAAGAAGGGGTTAGTAGAAGGGAAGGGTGAACAAAAAGAGATGAATAGATGATGCAGGTAGCCAATGTTACACATTTCAGAATCTTGCCCAGGGTTTGCCCTCGGGGTCAGTGATGCTGTAAAAAACTCTTTTTCTCCGCTGCTTCTATGCTATGCTGGGCAACTTCCCTTACTTGGTCATCCTGAGAAGATGTGATCAGTCCTGTAATGCTGCTCCAAATCAATTACTCACTTACACCAACATAAAGCGTGTAAAGCCTCAGAGAGCTGAGAGACCCAGAAAAGATAACAGGATCAATCATGCTCACTGACTGTGAGGGCATTCTCCTCTGAGAGACACCGCTATCAAATCCGTCAGGCACTGGATGACTGTGCCTAGACAACAGGGGAGAGCTTCAGGTGAGCACCTGTATCCTTAGCATAGTATGTCAATATCTTCATTAACGTAATCCCAAAATAAAGTTTCCAGGATCACTATCATTTTTTTAAACCATAGATATATCTTACCTAATGGATTTATGCTTTCCAGAACAGGGCAGTAATGCTGAATAGAGAGTGTAGACTTGGGCACTTCTTTTAAGTTTTTGTTCTACTATCATGCCATGTGTCTAATCAAGGTCTTAATTTTAGGGACTGTGTATACAGGCACTAGAATTCCAAACAAAACTAAACTTTATCACCTTAATTGAATGTAAACAAATAACAGCTTATATTGAAGTTGCGTAGCTTCCTAAGTTACTTACTGAATAGTTTGAATTGATGATGGAAAACCATAATTAACTTTATAAAATATTTGCTAGTAATTTTTCAACATAATTGCTTTTATTGTCATAAAGTATTCACAAAAAATATGTGTTGTAGAGGATCTGGTTTCAGAATCTAAACAGACATTTTTCCTACTTTTAACAGTTCTAGCTCTTTTCCAAAGCCTATTTACTTGAGTTAGTACCATGCAGCCTCCTGGCCTGACAATTGTTCTTGCGTGATTAACTTTACTGAAAAGTAGAGATTTTATGGTAAGGAAATGATGTACAGAAATATGTCTGTATATATACATACATATATACAGAAATATATATGCATGTACAGTAATACATACATATTTCTGTACATATTTCTGTAATTTCTGTACATATGTATGTACATAAATAAGTATGTATATCATTATATATATAATGTTATACTACCATCAGCTTCTCTACTACTGGACATGTATATATATCCAGTAGTAGAGAAGCTGATTGTAGTAAAAATACATTTATATGTATATATACATATAATCTATTGTGAATAAGGTATTATGGCAGATTGAATGCAGATTGGTGTAGCCACTGTGGAAAGTGGTGTGGAGTTACCTCAAAAAAAATAGAAATGGAACTGTCTTATGGCCCAGCAATTTTGCTTCTGGGAATATATCCCAAGAAGCTGGAGGCACTAATTTGAAAGAATATATAGGGTCCAGTGGAAGTATTGCCATTGAGTTTAGTTGGTAGGGTACATGAATATCTTACATGAGATAGACAGTTCACCTAAAATGCCATATGGTGTGCTTAAGTGTAGTATTGTTATTTTATAGAATTACATGCTAATGATTTTGTAATAAAATGTTTTATGTAAGAAAAGGGGCATCATTTGTGCCAGATCCTATGCACACACTTATGCTCATTGCAGCGTTATTTACAACAGCCAAGATTTGGAAGCCGCCCCAGTGACCATCAGTAGGTGAATGCATAAAAAAGCTATAGTACAATTATGCAATGGAATAGCCCTAAAAACAGAAGGAACTTTTATTTTTTGCAATAGCATGGATTAACCTGGAGAGTATTATGTTATGAAATAATACAGTCAGAGAGAGAAAAATACCACATGATTTTAATTATATGTGGAATCTAATGATCAAAATAAACTAACAAACAAACTAGAAACAGACTCATAGGTACAAGAGACTGACAGCTGTCAGAGGGGAGGGGGTTAGATGGCTGGGTGAAAAAGTGAAGGGACTAAACAACAAAAACAAACAAACAAACAAACCCAAAACTCATTATCGACAGTGTGATGGCTACCAGAGGGAAAGGGGAGGGAGGGGAGGTAGAAGAGGGTAAAAGGGGGATAAATCGTGATAGAAGGAAACTTGACTTGTGGAGTTAAACACACAATACAATATACAGATGATTCATTATAGACTTGTACACCTGAACCTGTATAATTTTATTAACCAATGTTACCCCAATAATTTTATAAAAATATAAATATAAATTTTTACAAAATATCTGTAGAAATCAAGACCACTTCACTTAAACTCTCAATATCCCTGATCAGTAAGGATTGCCTGTGGTTTTTGAGCAGTATGTATGTGTATTTACCTCTTCACATATTCAAAGTGTTTTTCTGTCTTTCTTCAGTGTTTTTAAAAATATTTTTGGTTTTAAGAAAATGCCCTTCAGAGATACTTTACATGCACAAGGAATAGTATTTGGAGAAAATTTTAACTGCAATGAATAGACTAATACACTTTTATAAAGAAAAATCCCAGGCAGGCGTTTCTTGCTCCTTGTTGGTGCACATGTATGTATGTATGTATGTATGTGTGTATGTGTTGAAATTATTACTTTTTCTATCTTTAATGGAAGTTTATTTTGATAAAACAGCATCAGATAAGAATAATGTTTTAAATAGTATCATTGATAGAATAAAATTTTGATATAGAAAATTATTGTTTAAATAATTTATTTGCATTTATTATTTTTTAGTCTAAATATATATTAACATAGGAGAATGCTCTCCTTGTTGTATCAATTTTATGCAGTAAATTTATAGTTCTGTACAATTCTGTTTCAATGGTCACCAGAAACATGGACTCTTGTATATATAACATTCTTAGTACATTGCTTTTATTTTTAAGTTTTCCTATGCTCAAGTAGCTACTAACTACACTCAGTCACTACAATTTTACTCATGTAGCAGGAAGAAAGAAGTGCAGAAGGTCAATGAAGCATACACCTGGTTAGGTCAACTCCTTCAAAACCATCTTCTCAGCAGTCTCATATGACACATCTATTTACCTCTTATTTACCAGAATTTAATCACAGGTTTCCAGAGGAGCTTAGAAAATATAATCTTTTAGCTAGGAGCATCACAATTCTCCAGAAAAATGTCAAGAAATGTTAATTTGTAAGGACTAATCTTCTCACCCACAAGGTAGATAAAATTAATCAGAAAATCAATTTTTAATTTATTTTAATCCAAAGTATGCTTTCTCTTAAAAATAATTAAAGGTAAGCTGTATTAGTTTTCTAGGGCTATTATAACATAATACCACAGTCTAGGTGACTTAACAGAAATTTATTTCATCACAATTCTGAAGCCCAGAAGCTCAAGATCATGGTGTGGGCATGTTTGATTTTTCCTGAAGATTCTCTCTTTGGCTGTCCTTACATGGTCTTTCCTGTGTGTGCTTGCACCCCTGGTGTTTCTGCATATTCAAACTTCCTCTTTCTGTAAGGGCAGGAGTCAGATTGATTAGGGCTTCCTTAAGCACTTTTTTTGAAATTAGCCACCCTTTTAATGGATTTATTTCTGAAGACAGTTGCATTTTGAGGTACTGAATGTCAGAGCTCTGACAAGAATTTTGGGGAGGCACACTTCAACCCATAACATTATCCTCCTAGGAATGTAATGGAAATGAAAAGATAAACACAAACTTTAATTGTATTATAATAGATAACAATGAATTTAGAGAAATAGACTTTTGTCTCTTTTTACTATTTATATTATATTTCTTCATTACCTCTAGCAATGTTTCTCATTTCACATTTTTTAAAGAGATGATATGTGTCACTTTTTCTTATTTTAATTCAAAAACTAATAATCTCTATGCTAACAATAAATATTGCATAATTATATACTTCAATGATGACCAAATGAAGGCTCAGTTGTCTTCCAGGAATATTTATATTTTATCTACAAAATCAAGTTTACTTCGTTTATTTAAGTTAATGCCATTTTTATATTTTGAATCATACACAAGTAGCCAAAACAAATCCCTAGTGTTTATTTTCTTTCAACAAGCTTTTAACTTTGGTTGTATTCTTTTATATTATTTTCGAAATGAACATAAGCATACACATACCTTTACAAGGAGTTGATCATGTAAAATAAATAATTTATTTTCCTAATATATAATGCATAGTGAACATCTTTCCAATCAACATTCACACTTCTACATCATTCTTGCAAGTAATGGTATAATATTTCCTAATAATTTAAATTTCTTTACATAATCCATTCCTTTGTCAACTCATTTGGATAATTTTCAATTAAAATGGCTGTTATATTTACATTTCAAAGGGAGAATGTTTGGACAAAAACATTTAAGACCATAGGAATTACCTTATCTTGATGGCACTTTATACTAGGGCAAACAACCCTGTCCATGTCCTTCCTAAATAATATCAAGAACATTAACATTAAGATAAATACAAGATAAATATGATGTAAAACCTTTGTCTAGAAAATAATAACCATGATACTTTT
This sequence comes from Anoura caudifer, assembly GCA_004027475.1. Taxonomy (NCBI): domain Eukaryota; kingdom Metazoa; phylum Chordata; class Mammalia; order Chiroptera; family Phyllostomidae; genus Anoura; species Anoura caudifer. Next base: position 118,989 of record PVKU01005133.1, on the reverse strand, counting down.
CTGCACATTTTCTGATAAGAATCCCTGGGAGATGCAAACTGAATCTGAAAACCAAGGCACTCAGGGACTATACATACCATGAGGAGTCTACTTTTTCTTAAAAATTTTGTCAGTTAACTATGTAATCAGCTATCCACAGGCAAACTAACATGTTTATGCAGTCTTGACTGTGACACAATAACAGTCCTTACAGCAGTTAAGTTGCAAGAACACTTTTGGAACAATGCAATTATAGACCTAGTGTGGATTATTATTCAGTGTAGAAGAGTGACTGTGAATACCGATATACTCAGAATTATAATAATTTCCAAAAATAGAACTTTGATTTTTGTAGTATGCGTTAGATTCTGATTTGAAGACTGCATACTTATTACTGGTTCCTGAATTTTGTATTGTGGTTTTATGAAAGAAAAAAATCTCTTTTTTAAAGCCAATTAGACTCAGTGGTGTCCTGGTGCTTTATCTCAGTGTTGTTTGAAATTCACTTGCATCCAAATCCATATCTGAGACTGCTTTGCTGTTGCTGGGAAATTGAGGAGGGTTTTTTTTTTCCCTCCAATTTTCACATATATAAACAATGATGTATTAGCTATTGTAATCTTTATGAAGTTTTCTTTTTTAGTCTTCAACTTTTCTTTCATGCTGATTTTACAATAACAAACTCTCTTTTTTTGGCCTATATTACATATGTGGAATATGCACAAATCATAAACATTCCACTTGATTAATTTGCACTGATCCTATGTGTTCAACTCCCTGAATCTGCAAAGAAAACATGCTCAGGTAACCAGCATTCACTTCAGTAAATGGAACCTTGCCCGCACTCCAGAGTCCCCATCTAGCATTTAGGGACTCTGCAACTCTACCCGTTACGAGTAACTATGATCTTCTCTTCTCCCCAGATAAACTTGACCTTCATAAAAATGGAACCACACTGTAAGTACTCTATTCTATCTGAACTGTTTTGCTCACAATTCTGTGAGATTCATTTGACTAATTTTTTTTTTTGCTTTTTTTAATTAAAAAAATTTACTCCATTTTTCAATTATCATTTAACCTTCTCCCCACAATCACTGCACTGTTGTCCATGTCCATGGGTGCTTTTTTGCTTTTTACTAAATCCCTCAACCCCCTCACCTCCCCAACCACAGCTGCCATCTTGCTCTCTCTCTATGTGTCTTTCTCTACTTTGCTGGTTATTTCAGTTTGTCCATTAGATTCCACACATGAGTTTCCTGAGAATGAAACTCCTATGAAGGTTCTTCTTTTGAGTGTGTTTGATGAACACTTAACACTTTTGTGTTGGGTGTATAGCTATATGTGGAACTGCAGGAAGACAGGGTATGTTTTTCAGCTTTAATAGATGTGGTCAAGTAGTTGTTCTCCTTTACAGTCCCAACAGCTATGTATGAGAGTACGTACATATTTCTATATGGAAGTTATGTAGGTATTGGAGATGAGAAACAATTTTGGTTGATTGTAAAAGAGACAAAAAATTCAGTTTTAATAAATAAGTATTTTGACATACAATACAAAAGAGCCTGAGCTGGATGATGCTGCACAGACATTAATAAAATTATTCTTATAAAATAATGCATATTTGAAGATTACAGTGTTTTATTAGTCACAAGAAAATATCTACTGAAATATTGACTATTTGCATTGTCTTTAGTTGTTAATAACCAATAAAATTTATCTGGAAATTTGTATGCTTAAAATTATACCATATTGGCAGGAAAGTTCCTTAAAAGATACTATATTTTAAATAAAAAATATTGATATTCACAAAGATCCAAATTCTAGCATTCCATAGTGAAGTTATAATATTTGGTTGAGATTTGAAATAAAGTCTTACATGTTCAAAACTTAAATATATTTTGCCCCCAAGTATGGCAGAAATATCCATCCAACAATGTATTTTTATATTTATTATCCTCAAAAAATACAAATAGATGTATATATTTTAAAGTTACAGGTTTATAAAGTTACCTAAGCCATGGAAACATAAACACAACTTTTTTGGAGGCATATCTAAAACAGCCTGCTTTGTAAGAATGGATTCTTTTTTTTAAAAAAGTATACTTAACTTTTTAATGAGCAGTAATTTATTCCTTCAACTATAATTAGGAAAATGTACTAAATAATTATTATTTGTTAACATATGATGTTCCTTGACATTTTTTTCTTTAGCACCTTATCTGAAAACACACTATAATATCAAAATGTCATTTTCAGTCATTGACTTTAAACTTATTGTAACACTGATTTTTTCAAAGCTAAATATGTTTAAAAACCGATGAACGAATAAGACATTTTTCATAAGTATTAAAGGAGTAAAACAAAGCTGTAGATTGTCAAACAGTTTTTAGTATCCTACAGTTTCAGTATGCACTTATTTTACAACAGCCCTGTAAGAGTGTCTCGTCTGGCTAAGTGAGCAGGTAACCCAGTTTTTCTTTCTTGGTGCATCTCCTGTTGAAGCTTGAGAAAGATGCTCAGTTTTCCAGCCTACTTTGCATCCAAGAGTGGTTGTGTGACTCAGTTTAGTAAAAAACTTATAAGCAGAAGTCCTCTGAGGAGGATTTTTGGAAAAACACTTTTTTTTTAAAAGATAAAACATAGAAGGAAGCTACTTACTCTTCTTCTGTCCCCCTTTTTCCTAACTTGATTGTGGATATGATGTCTAGAACACTGACTTCAATCCAATGATCCTGAAGCATTTCCCACAAAATGAACGGTTGACATTGTAGGGATCATGAAATGGAGTCTGGGGCCTTGAGAACATACAGAGCCATCATACCAAACCGGAAATCATCCATAACCTGACATGTTGTTAAATAATTAAAAATGTCTTCGTGTGTGCAATGATAGGCCGTTATTTTCTGATATTAAATAAATGCAATCTCAACTGGTATATTTCTATAGTTGTACAATGGGGATATTGTGCTCAACATCTTTCATCACAGATGAAAAGAAAGATCACATTGCTTTAATTTTTTAAAATTATAATTTAAACAGCTCTTCTTTGTATGGTAACAGATATTTATCTTATTCGGCCATAGTCACATAGTAGGGAGCTGTTTCGTCCTCAGTGGAATTTTACATTCTCCCCAGATCGTTGTCACTGACCTTTCTTTCCCTATAAAGCACTCCCTTACATGAAAACCTACTCCCTGCATGATCTATTCAAGAAGTCAAACTGAGAACTGTGCTCATTTTGAAATCTTCCAACTGAGTTGGTAAATGTCTTGTCTTCATCGTTCACTTGGACAGACCTGAGTTTTCTGGCTCCAAGACAAAATCCCATGTCTGATTTTTCAGGTCCAAACATCAGCAATTCCAGGGGCTTTACCTGACAAGCCTCACAGGGGAAAACTACCTGCCCACACCAGAGTTGATGTCCAACCAGTGCGTTGCAGTCACTATAAAGCAGTTGAGTTTAAGGAATCAGAGCCCTTTAAACATGTGTAAATCCCCAGCCCAGGTCTTCCATTTAGAAGCCTCTTTATCAGGGACCAATTAAAGAGGTTTTCTCAAGCAACTCTGCCCAGATCACCTTATCAGGGATCCTTAAAAACATTCTTCTACACTCTGTTCCTATTCCTTCCCCTCACCTCCTCTAAACCACGAGACCAAAAATGGCAGGATCACTTTGTCTGAGGGCTCCTTCAACAGTAACATCAAAGTCATCACTAATGCCCCTGACCCTTACCTAATGCTATCTCATAGGGAAAGTGAAACCATGGGTGAGCTGAGACTTTCCCCGCTTTAGTCTTTTACTGTAGTATCTCAACCAATGATTACAGGCTTGACCATTATGTTAATTTGGCTTGTTGTCCTAATCAGCTACTTCAAAACCTTTCTTAACTCAAGAGAGCTCATCTCTATTAATCAGCTGATCTCTTGACAAGCCTGAGAGGAGGTGTACCACGGAAATGGTGTGGCAGAACTCAGCCACAGACAACCCTGAGGATATTGTTTCAGGGCACAGATCTGTCTTTCAGTTATGACTTCTTTTGCCTGCCTTTATGAATTTTGGAATGCTCTACTTCTAAAGTTGGAATATTAAAAATAAAAGTTGTTCTCACCGTTGGCTCCTCAAATCCAGAGAAGCCACAATCCCTAGGGTCACCATGCTTATCTGACTTTGAGGAGGATGACGGCTGCCTTGTATTCTTTGGAGTTTAGAATACAGTTGCAAAAATTTTAAAAAAATCCTCATCAATTAAGCAATCCTGTCAAACATGTGATAGTAAAACCTACACTCTGTGTTTTAATACCCTCCTGAGACTTTAATTTCTCCTGTAGTTTAAGCCAATTAATTCTCTCTTGAGTCTTACCTGCTACCTGTCTTTGCTTCCTAAGTGATTAATGTTTATGGTAACAGATTTTGACAGCATTCTCCCATGCGATCCGTCCGCCCCTTCTCCACCTTTCCTTTTTAAATATTAATTTTTAAAAAATACCTTTTTTGCTGGAAAGTATAGCTTACCAACTCACAGCCAGACTGCTCTGTTACATAATGTGAAATGACAATATGACAAAAATAGAGAACATACACACACAGTCAGAAAGTGGATCTTGTGTCACTATTGCGGTCATGCTTTATTTTTCTTCAAACTCTCTGTATATTTTGTGAATTTGTGTCTTATAAAAATTGAGTGGCTAGGAAAAGGGGACAGGGGAGAAAAAGAGATGATATCAGTGTATATAAATGTAAAGTTTAAAAAATATACTTTTCCCCCCAAGGGAGAAACAAAATTTAAATGGAACAAAATCAGAATATTGTATGTCCTGTGGGAAAACATGATTGGCTGCTACAGGTTTTAAAAAAGAAATAAAAGAAGATAGTACAGCAAATATTTGGTCATCTCTCTAAAATTCTGAATTCTTGAATTTATCTCTTTATTTATAATCCTCAAGTTTGCCATGGAGAATACAACTAATATCATAATATTAATTTGTAAATAGTGTTAATATTTTTACAAAGAAAACATTTCAGTTTGTTCCTTCAATAAACTTATAATTATTTTTTATAAATAACAAGACATCTGAAATTTTATACACATCAGACTTATGTTATTAGAATCTGACCAACAGCATATAGTATCAATAAATGGGAAAGTGTATTGGCAGTCCTTCTTGCCCTCCTTTATGAATATGTAAATGAGGTCGTGTTGAATACCTTTTTCCAATTAATTTAGGCAGATCAGGGTTTCACTATCAGTAGCCCAAACATTTGACATTTCAGGTTGTGATTTTTGCTGATTCAAAAAAATCCTTAAAAAATTTTTATTCACTAAAATAACTTCCAACCAAATAAAATGAATTGATTCATTTTTCGTGATAACTGGAAGACCTTAAAGGGCTTCATGTCTCTTTGGAGACTTATGAGGAACAATGTTGATGAAAATTGAATGTTTGCTGCTTAAAAGAAACCTATGAGAATCAGATTTGTAAGAGAACAACAAAATGCATTGTACTGCTGAATTGTTTAGTAATCTTTCAGTTAAAGGTGACATTGATTCAAAATTGATTATCACAAAATAGTACTTATTGGGCGGCATACTAGGATGGCTAAATAACTATGCCTGTTTCAGGTGAGAATGGATTCCAGGCTTCAAGTGCATCGCTAGCAACCTGTGCATCACCTGTTTCTAATATATTTCTCACACATCATCTCTTCATTATTGTGAATGTGGCCTATGGATCTCGAAGTTAACAACAGACTTGTTTATCAGGAACTTACATACAGAGAGATTGTCTTTCCCAGTTTCCCTGTCGATACCTCTTCTTTTACCCTGACAAAAGAATACATCCAATCACATCAAAACAATCAATCAAACAGGCAACCACAGTTCTGACTGTCTCACCTTGAGCCAAGTGATTAGCTTGACACCAATGACAATGTCTAAATTCAGGATGTATTATATTGAAAAGTTGGTCTACGTGTATTGCCATGACTGTTTAACAAATTGCCCCACCATTTAGTTGTGAAAAATAATCATTCATTTTGCCAATGAATTCTGCAAGGTCAACAGTTCGGGTAGTGCATGACGAGGGAGGCGTGCCTGCCTCCCTCCCTGCATGTCCGCTAGGCATGTCGGAAGGAAGGGTCTGGAACACCCGACGGCTCCCTCACTCCCACGCTGAAAGTGGACGCTGGACGAAGTCAAAAAGTTCAGGAGTGGAATAGGTGTCCATCTCTTACTCTCTGTAGTCATCTCAGCTGTACTCTTAGTATGAGAACGTTAGATTGACCGGAACTTTGATTGTCAGCTCGGAGCCCCAGAAAGAGAGAGCCAGGTGGACGTTGTATCACCTTCTCCTAACTTCTAGTCGGGAGTTACTAAGTGTCACCTCTGAAACCTTCTATTCATTAGAAGTGAGTTACTAAGCCAGTGCATATTCCAAAGACTTACATATTTTGTGAGTGGAGACAAGGAACACAAGAACATGTTTTAAAAAAACCTCAAGGTGTATAAGTTTCAATGTCAAATGACACAATTTGATTGAAATATTTACTGGATGGTAGAAATACAGGTAACAAAAAGATGTGTTTGTGATTAATGGTGTATAAGAAAGGAATAGATAGCTAGTAATCACAGCCTAATTTAGTTTTAGGGCCCAATATATTATACTATAGATATTCTTTTATTAATTATAATTTGGTGATATAGTTCTAAAGAAATTCATAATTATGTCATCTCTGAATTATCACTAAGGCTTGGTATTATATAATTTTTACCAGCCTTCTCATTTATGAGTATTGATTCTTCTTTTTCTGTCAGTTGTTTTGAACTGATTTTTATACAATATCTTTAAGGAAAGCAAATTGGTTTCCTGTTTTTCTTGAACCATATTTACATTGATGGCTTTTATCTTAAAGAATAATATGACTGTATAGAGAATTTGTTACAAGCTTTTATCCTTTAACTTTAAATTACTGATGTTGCTGTTATTTTACATTTTTCTGTTGTTTGGAATTTCAACAGAAAATATAAAAAATAGTCTATTTGTTATTGTTAGTACAAAGTGAACCTTTACTTTGACTTTGCTTTTCAACTTTATATGGGATGAGGCTTCTCCCCCACGCCCGTGTGCTCACACACAGGTGTCTGAAGAATGGTGTTGCAGGGGCCATCCTGAGCCCTTTCCTTACACCTGCAATGGGGGGCTGTTTGTGGTCTGGATAACACATGCACCCTGTAATTTGGGGCACCACTTTTTGCTCTATTTGTTCTGATCTCTCAGTAAGCACCAGTAATATGCTTTTCAAATTTCCAGTTTATAGCCTTGCATTTTTATTAACTTCCATCTTATCCTGTGAAGTCAGGGAAAGCTTTCAAATTGTTCCTCACATCACTTAATTAATACCTTAGTCTTCCGAGAATTTAAAACTATTTTCTAAACATTTTTTGTATTTATGAAATAGATTCTTTTCAGAATTAATATCTACCTTTAAGTCTTTTGCATATTGTTCAATATATTTGATTCTACATTATATTTTCATTCCAAGTTGTTAGTAACTATGTTTTCTTCCTTTTAACATTATTTGGATTGTATCTCTCCCAAATTGTTTATCAACAGATATCCATATGAAAGTGTCATCCTGTCTTCAATAGTGAAATTTAAATGTTTCAAAATTAAGAAATGTAAGTCTTCCATTTTTTCTTTATATTCTGGGTGCTTTAAATTTCCATAGAGTCATTTTATTAATTTCTAAAAAAATACAGGTGGAATTTCAACAAAGAACCTATTGAATGTAAAAATCTATCTGGAGACTATCAACATTGTAGCCACATTTTCTTCTGATCCATGAATATAGGCTACTTTTCTATTGATGTAGATCTTCCTTAATTCCCTTCAAAGATGTTTTATAATTTTCAATGTACAAGTCCTGCACTTCTTTGGCTAAATCTATTCTTAAATATTTTTTGCTTTTATAAGCTCTTGTAAGTGGAACTGTTTATTTAATTGTATTTCTGGATGTTCATTTCTACTCTATAGAAATAAAATTAATTTTTATATTGATTTTGTATCTTACAGTCTTGCTAAAGTCATTTGCCACTTCTAATAGTTCTGTGTTTGGTGTGTGCATGTGCTTGTGTGGAATTGCTAGGAATTTCTATATTCAATAGCATGTCATCTGTAAAGATTGTTACATTTGGCAAGACATAATTCTCATGTTTTCCTTCATTAGACATGCTTTATTTGAGTTCTTCCAAGATATTTACAGTAGCTAATATAAATTCATTGTCAAATAAATTTAGCATGTGGGTTTGTGAAGGAAGGATTTAGCGCTCCTTTCTTATGTGTGTATAATACAGGGGTGGGCAAAAGTAAGTTTGCAGTTGTAATACAAATAAATAATATACTAATTAATACAGAGTGATACAAGAATAAATTCTGTGTTTTGTGTATTCAGAACTGTGTACCTACTTTACCCACCACTGTATTTGTGATTCTTTTCATATCTCAATTATTTTTGAAAACTGGACATTTAAGGAATGAAATGTGGTGACTGTGGAATAAGATTCACCCTCTTCAAAAGAGTTGCTTCTACTTTGTTTATTTGTTTCTGTTCTCATTGCCTTTGTGTGTGTGTGTGATTTACTGATCTAATTTGTAAAGTCTGTATTCTATGCCATGTGTTGCCATTGAAACTTCTGTTTGGTTAGCTTAGTGGTCAGCTAATATGTAGATACCTTTTTCTTCAATGCCTTGATCCAATAAGCCTCCCAGATTTTGCCAAGGGACTTCGTGTACATGTTGAGCACATTTGCAATGCTCCTTCGATTTACAACTATGCCTTAGTTTTTACTCTGGAGTTCCAACATCAGCTGGTGCTGAAGTAATACGGCCTTCTCACGTCCTGGCATATGAAAAGCTCTACATGGCTGTCCAGGTACCAGGAATATGTTGGAGCTCTTCAAAACCCCCGAAGGACATTCCATTTCCCAACTTTTTCTTTTATGTTTCTTGGTCATTTTCCCATATGCCCAACTATTATCATTGGCTCAGGAAGTTTGGCTGATGGTTTTCCACAAGGTCTCTGGACTGAAAACCTTTCACTCTGAGTTCAGACTCAGACCAGATAAAGACAGGTTGTGCGATCTGAGTTAACAGGGGTTGCAAGTTCAATAACAGGAGATATAGAGGAATAGGACCCTATAATGGGGACCCCATTCTGCCCCACAAAAGCACTTATTTCAGGAAGTACTTCACATTCATTTGTCTTTGAATATATGTATAAACATATTTTTAAATGTTATCCTATTTATGAAATAATCAGAGGGTAGCTTTCTTAAAATTATAAATACTATAAAACTTCCTATAAATGTCATATTTACTGGAAATCCTTTAGATTCATCTTTCTAAGGATTGAAAATAAGACCAGTTCACTCATTGTCATTACCCAAATTACTGTAAATTCTGTGCAATTTAAATTATAATTCCTGATAAATTATTTTTAGTAAATGCTCAATGAATACATTCTAAAATTTATATACAGGAGCATAAATCTAATAATAATTCAATCACTTTAAAATAGAACTTGGAAGACTTTGTTTGGATCTGAGAAGATGGTATATTTTGAAGAAGCCACATGAATTAAATAATGTGGTGTCAATACCATATTAATCAAATCAGCTTGTTCAACAAGTTGGAATTCTTAAAAAATAGAAATAAACACATATGGATGAATCCATTTTATGGTGAAAGTACAACAAAAGTTTGGCAAAGTGGTAAATTATTTAGGAGACAGTGTTGGAAAACTGGCTTGTGGGGAGTATAACTTTGGATCTCCACTAATCGCTGTATGTGGGAATGATAGCACTGTAAAGTTAATAAAATAAAGCAAGGCAAGCAAGTTTTATCCCTGAGATGGATAAGCGGTTTTAACAGAACTTCTGAAAGTACACATTATAAAAATTATAAAAATGACTATCCTGGGTAGGTATATCAAAGTTTGTGTTGTTTAATCAAATAACTAAAAATAATACAGAACTAATAGAAAAATAGGTTATTGCATTATAATTGCTTAATACCATTTATGTGTCAATATGAGAAAGAATAATATATGTTTAAAATGACATGTATAATTTATTGTAATTATTCATGCCTAATATATTACAGTGTAGTCTTCTGGGGAAAATGGGAGCATTGAAAGCATGCAGAGATTATGTACATAATTTCAACATCACATGACCCTCAGAACTTTGATTCTGTGTCTGTGTTTACTGTGACATTTCTGGTATCTTTCTCCTGTTAGTCACTTTCACCATTAAGACAGTTTATCATGAACAAAAATGCATGTAGCAGTTCCTGAACTCCCATCAAAATATTATTTCAATTATTCCAATATTCCCTTCATTCTCAAGGAGGTAGAAGAAGCTTCTTCCTTCAGTGCCCTAGCAAAATGTCCCAAACACTATGTGGCATAAATTGGGTCTCATGATCATCAGACTGAATTCTGTGGCTAGGGGAAGGAACTAGTTGATGGAACTTAAAATGAGTCATGACCATAGAAACTTTAAAGTGGGAACCAGTGTGGGGGTGCTATTATTTATAAGAAAACCTGGGTGACTTGGTGGGAACTCTAGGGAGTAAGTCTTCGGTAATGAACTAACAAATATCCACTTGAAACTAATTCCAGGAGCCCTTAATAGTGCTGTGCATTCCTTCTAGATGATTATGATATCGTCATCATCATCATCATCATTGCCCTTTGAAAGTCTACTCAGCACGTGTGGCTTTTTTCACCTTTGTTTCCACATGTGTTTAAAGCTTCCCCAGTGCCTCAGTATTGGTTCCTCCTGTGTCAACATTTCAAATTTCAGCAAATCTATGGGTTTCACTTATTAATATTGTTCACAGGGTATTTAATGCTATGCTATAACAGACAGGAAAACAATGGAAAGGAAACATAATTTTACCTGGAAAAGTCTGTCCTACGATGAAACTCAATGTTGCATTTATGTTATTCTTTTGTTATGCACAAGCAAAACCAAGCACATATGGTTTTATGAAATTTTTCCACTATGAAATTAGTAGGTCAAGCTTAAAGATATAGGTTGGTTGCATCATTTAGCTACATATTCAATTTCCCCTATAGCACAAGACTTGGTGATTCTGACACTGTCTGAAGAACCCAACATGATACTGGACATGTCCCTGACCAGGGAGTCAATGCAATCAGTCACAAAATAACTATGATATGTTTATCTCTAACTTCTGAATGGCAAGAATCAGGATTTGATCCAGGAAACTTGGAGATGTTTTTCATGATTAGTCTAAACTACAAGTGTTATTTAACTTGATATTACAATATCTAATGTTAAAAGCATTAATACAACATGTTTTGCTCCTGTCACAAAGTAGATATTTAATTAATATCCATGCAAAGAAGGCACAAAAGTCTTAAATACCATGTCTTGATAGTGCAAATTTTGCTGTCTTAAGAATAAAAATTAAAACATCTTTAAGGTACAGATTTGAAACTTTAGATCATAGTTCATAAAGTTCAAGTGTCAAATGTAAATATTTTACCCTCAGAAATAATATTGTCAATGTGGTCAGGTGATTAGGAAACTTTGTAGAAAAGTAAGCACAAGAGGTCATTACAATAGACAGATGTTCTGAGTTGAAATAACTGGAGACTCCAAAACAATTTGCATTAAACATTATGTAGATTAATAATTGCGTATTGGACATTTACAGACAGGACATGATGAAATTTAGAAAGTTTAGTTTTTAACTAAAATTCTATTTGTTGACACCCAATAATGTCAACAAAGACCAGCTCTTTCCATCTTCTTTGCCATCTTGAATGTATTTGATTTGTCGTCCCTCGGATGCAGTTAATGGCAGCAGATAGCAAGGAAAATGCTACATGCTGATGCAGCCAGGGAAGATAAATTCATTCTGTATTAAGAGTTTCTTTTTGCAAATAACAAAGCTGTTGAAATTAGCTTGGGCAAAGGCACACCAGGAAGTTTTCACAGTTCAGTTGCTCACATTACCAAATACCCATGAAAATGTTCTTCTTGTGCCCTGTGCAGTCACATGAGCAAATATAAGACTAAACAGCAACTCAATGAGATTCGTGTCCTGAATGCATTATTTCTTTGTATACCTGGCAGGGATTCCTGCAAGACTGAGATTTTTGTTTAGGTCTGAATGGTCAGCCCTTCCATCTCGTGTGACATTGGAAGCCACAGGAGTAGTTACTCTTACAGCCCATGTACTCAATTTTGCTTCACTATTTTGGTTTAATTTTTCAAGCAGGTTTTGCCTGTTTTGTAATTGTGAGTGACTTTTTTTGAGTTTTAAATTTGCAAATGGCATTTTGTTTATTTTGCTCGCAAGGATTTTTACTTATTTTACATTTCTTGATGATTGAATTAGAAATTTAGAAGACTAAGGCAGTGGGTGGAAAATCATTATTTTCTAATATTTTTACTCTTTTACATTATACTAAGTAAGCTTTTATATTCTTATGCATGTGAATAATAATAAAGTAAAAACACATATCAATATGAATATTTTTATCTACTGATTTCTAAAATTATAGATAAAATGAGCTATCATTTGTCATAGAACTATATGGTATATAATTACTGCTATTAATACAATTCAATAAAGTAAAAAAATAAAAAATTACATTTAATGAGTCTTCCAGACATAAATTTGTTCCAAACTACAGACTCATTTATAACTTTGTGGTGTTTGCAAATTAAATTAGCATTCTTTGATATTCTCAGAAGAGCTCGTTCTTTGTGAAGTAATAAACACAACACATAGATCAAAACAATTTCTTTAGAGTTAAGTGTTACTGTACTTACAGGAAATTATTAGTACTTCAAGCAAACTTTCTACTTTTATAAATTATCATTCTTTTTTATTCAGGGGGTAAGCTCAGGCATTTCTAATGATGATGCAGAGGAGAACCAAGAAAACCCACTTAGCTACATTAATTTCTATATAATGTTAAAAAATGTAAACTCTAGAGCCAAACTGCTTGAACTGTAATTCTGACACAGGCACTTTCTAGGTATTAACAAGTAACTTAAAGCCTTTATGTCTTAGTTTCCTTATTTGTAAAAGAAAGAATGATAATAGTACTTTCCAAATGAATAATTATGGCAATTGAATATCATAATATAGGTAAAATACTTGTAAAAGTCATTTCATTTAAACTATTAAATAAAGATTTTCCTTATCTTGAAAAAATAAAAATATATTTAGTCTCCACCTCCAGTTTTTGATATAGAGCTTCTAAAATCATTATAATTGTCTGAGTGTTATGTATGCTAGGAACATCTTTTTTCTTCTAATATGTGGTCATTAACTCTAATTTCTGATACAGAGCTCCTAAATCTCTTGGAATTGCCAAGGTGATAGGAATGTCTTTTGTTTTAATGAAGCAACTCTTGGTGGGATCTTGGATGGAGGTTGCTCATCACAAAAACCAGGCCATGATTAAAAGCTTGGAAATTTTATCCTCCTCTGCCCCATCCCCTAAGGAGGTGAGTATGGCCAGAAATTAAGTTAATAATCCATGATGTCTATGTGATGAAGCTTCCATAAAAGTTGCTCAATTAGAGTGTTTGATAACTTCTGAGTTGGTGCATCAGGGAGGGTGGTATACCTCATTCCACAGGGATACGTCCACACTTGCCCTATGTATCCGTTCATTTGATTCTTCATTTGTTTTCTTTATCATGTCTTTCACAAGAAACTGATAAACATAAGTAAATGTTTTCCTGAGTTCTGTGAGTTGTTATAGAAAATATTGAACCTGATAGGAAGGTCGTGAGAATCTCCAGTTTCTGCCTGGTTGGGCAGAAGTCCAAGTGACAACCTGGGACTTAGGATTGGTGTCTAAGCCCTGCTGGTCTTACAGGACTAAACTCTTAACCTGTGGGGTCTGAGACAACTCCAGGGACTTACCATCATGTTTGAAGTACAAGGTATCAGTTAATATCTGGAGAGTTGGAGAACTGGTTGATGTAGGGAAAAACCCATACATTTGGTTTCAAAAGTATTCTGAGTATAGAGGAGACAAGTTTTTCTTTTAATATTTACATGAAAAAATATGTCCTTCTACAAGCTGATAGTTATTACCATGTTTTGCTGCTCATTTTTATTACTAGTTTTTATGTTTCCCCTTTAAAATTCATTTTAATATCTTTTTATGTCTGCTTATTTTTCAACCTTTTTTGTTTTTATGTACATCTATTCTTGTAGACTCTTCTACAGCAATTTTTCTTTTAGCATTGTGTAGTTTAGAAAGTTTCAACATATTTTTCTTTTTTTGTTGTTGTTGTCCAATATATTTAATTAATGTAAATTTTTTAAAAAGTTAAACCTTTGAGCATTAATACATATAAATACTTCCAGAATCTTTGAATTCAAATTAGTGTTTTCAAAATTATTTTTCTTAATCTTTTACTTTTATATGTTTTATTTGTTTATTTTTTTAGATTCCATAAACATATTTTTCTTAAAACAAAATGCAAAAGACATAGGTTCTGAAAAGGAATATATGAGATGAAGTAGAATAGCAAATGCAGAGCCAGTATATAATTTATTTGCAATTGTAAATATGCAAAAATAAGTCTGTATTGGAGATGAGCATATTGCACTAATCAAGACGCTATTTTGAAATGTTGAGAAGTGTGCAGGTAGCTTTGGTAACCTAATCAGATGGTTCCATGATTTGGAATAGTGTGTAATTTTAAATGACATATCCAATCAGAGATTCAGATGTTGTGCACAACTACCATTAAACATTTTGTTTCAAGGCATGCGACACCTGATCATTTCACATTTTTGTTTCTTTGTCCTTTTTTAAAAATTTTAACTTGAAAAGTGTAATGGAAATTTAATCTTTTCTAATTATCATCTGTTTTTTGATAAGTACTTGGTATCGAGAATTTTGTGAGGGATCTGACATTTACCTTATGGGCAAACGAATGATTTAGGCCAACACAATATTATAGACACTAACAGACGACATGAGTCTCCTGGGTCAAAGGCAAAATACAGTTTTACTCATGGCACAGAAGGAAGCACAGGATTCACGATCACTAGGGTGACATGGAAGAGCCCACAATGAATGCTGCACACTCATTGGTTTTTGTCACAGCTGAGGAAACTTACGCTTTTAAAAAGCGTTGGTAGCCAGCATGTTTAACTTTACCCAATTAAAAGAAGACATCACCATTAATATTGTACATAGCAGCAAGAACAGCAGCAACAGCAAACCTTTCCTCTTTCTTGGAGGGACACACTATTTCTCCGTTTGAGATTATTTACCATTAAAAACATGGAGAAGACTATGATTAAGCAACAAAAAAATAAAAATAAAAATAAGTAAAACAATGACCATTTTGCAAAAATGATAAATAGATGAGCGGATGAAACAACTGTGGAATACTTACACAATGGAATACTACTCGGCTGGAAAAAAGAAGAAAATTTTACTCTTCACAGCAGCATGGATGGAACTGGAGAGCATTACGCTAAGTGAAATAAGGCAGTCAGAGAAACACAAATATCATATAATTTCACTCATATGTGGAATCAAATGAACAAACTGAACTAACAAGCAAAATAGAGACAAACTCATAGACAGAGAGCAGGCTGACAGCTGTGGGGGAGGGGAGGGCAGGGAGTGGTGGGACTGAGGAAAAAGGACAAAGGACTCATGGACATGGACGACAGTGTGGTGACTGCTGGTGGGTGGGTATAAGGGGACTAAATGGTGATGGGAAAAATGCAATAAAGATGAAATAAAATACAGTTTTTAAAAAACTACTGAAAAATATACAGGAAAAGGTTATCAGTACATCTGCTTAGAGTATATACAGAAATATGAGAAAAAACATATATTGAATTATGCCCTAATTTTTATACCTGTTATTATATCAAGGAGTGTTATATGTAGAGATTTATAAATAATTAATAAAATGACAAATAAGCCAATAGAAAATTTGCACAACTCTTGAACTGGCATTTCTGAGAAAAATAAATACAAATGGCTAATTAATATGTCAAAATTGATAAAATTCAATATCAATCAAGAATTATATGCTAAAACAAGTTTTTAACACTATTTTAGATATATTTGGTGCATCAAAGTAAAAAAAAACATGCTTTAAAAATATGCAGTCACAATCCTGTGTATATGCTTGTGAAATAGGAATTTTAAAAAATTATTGATTTTAGAGAGCAGGAGGTAGAGAAGGGAAGAGAGACAGACAGAGAGAGAGAGAGAGATTATTTTTTGTTCCAGTTATTTACTCTTTCTTTGGTCACCTCTTGTATGTGCCCTGACTAGAGATTGGATGGGCTACCTTGGCATATCAGGTCGACACTCTACCCACCTGAGCCATCCAGTCAGGGTGAAATAGGAACTTGTAACCAAACTCGAAAACAATTTGCAAAACACAGTTGAATTAATATATAAAACAGTAAGTTGATGGTAAAACAATGCATAAATCCCACTTCTGGATATATACTCTAAAGAAAGATGCTTATACAGCATTTTTTAATAATAAATAAAACCAGTGCCTACCACAAGTATTTGTTACAAAGAGATTTAACAAGCAATGTTTGACATATTAAAAAATGCATTAGAAAGGAATGAATCAGAGCTCATTAACATAATTTATTAACATAATACTATCAAACTCAACTGTAGAGTATGCACTGTGTTTTCTTTATAAAAGTCCAAATCTTACAAAGCTATAAAGTATATTGTTCAGAAATACATTTGTAGTATATTGACTAAAAATTAAACAAAATTATAATAAAAATAAAATATAATTATAAGAGCATCATATATAAAAGTAGTAAATTAAATTATAAAAGAGGCCAACAATGAAAACCTGCATAAAATTTATACATTACTAGATATATATATATATAAATTTCCAAATTTAGCAAAATAAGAAATAGAGATTTTCAGTATGTCAAACAATTAGAAATGATGGGTAGCCTTTATTTTCTACTTAAATACTGAAATATTTATTTTTTAATTAAGTTTATTGGGATGGCATTTGTTAAACAGGTCACATAGGTTTCAAGTGCACATTACTATGATACGTGATCTGTATATTGCATTATGCACCCAAAGTCAAA
Organism: Anoura caudifer; assembly: GCA_004027475.1. NCBI lineage: Eukaryota > Metazoa > Chordata > Mammalia > Chiroptera > Phyllostomidae > Anoura > Anoura caudifer. Next base: position 101,841 of record PVKU01005133.1, on the reverse strand, counting down.
TCATCTTCTGTCACCATAATTGTCTTCCTTTATCCTCCACCGTATCCCTACCCCTTCCCCCCAGTAACCACCATACTACTACTGTCTGTGTGTCTGAGTTTCCGTTTTGTATCCCATGTATCTATGATTGAAATCATATGGTTCTTAGCTCCTTATGACTGAATTATTTTGCTTAGCAAACAAGCTGAACTGTTTACACTACCAGCTTTCATATCTGGTGATGTGGAAAGGAAAAGCCAAAAGTCATATGTAAGTTTGGGAACCTTTGAGTAGTTTTAGGAATAGGGCATAGAAAACTGCTAAGAATCACCTTTAGTTGTTACTTCTTCACCATGCAAGAATTCTGCTAATAACTGTACCTTCAAACACTCGCAAAGAAACAGGAGTTGGAAAACATCTCTCAAATCTCCATAGTTTAATATGCTTTGCAGGAGATTCGAAGCAAGAACAGAAGGAATGTCAATGCTTGACACCAGCTGGTCAGTGGCCTCTTTTTACAGCTCATCATCCCAGGCAAGTTTTGCGCCAATCCAGCATTATGCCATTCACACTGAGCAGGCTGGTTTGATGCTGATCATTTCTGTTGTGATAGACTAGTCAAAGTTTTCTCAAATAATTTAATGTTGCAATGACATAAGTTAAATCTCCCCCCCCCACCCCTATGAATTGTCTTCTGAAGGCAACACCACCTCTTCTCCCATTAGTTTATAACACTCTTTATTCTTGCTAGATGTTTTCATAAATTGTATGTAATTTCTCATATCCAATGTCCCCTGTAATTTCTGCATTTTTCCACAGCTGGTTGTGGACAGCTGGATAGCAGCTCATTCTATCTGCCATGTTCTCTGGAAACCTCAATCTCTTTACAGTGATTCCTCCCACTGATTGTTTAGGAGATCTGCCTTTCAATTTGCATATCACTAAGAGCTTATTTTAGACGGTTCCTTCTGAGTTAGAATTGTTTGTGTTATTTCCATGCTGTGCAATTGACAGTTTTCCAGATTATTTTGTATTTCCTTGTTTTCAGATAACTTGCAGATTGTTTTCATCAGCAAATGTTTTAGAAATTCCATCCTATTTATTTTAAAATAATTTATTATTTTATATTGAAAAGGCAATGAATAATTATTGAGAGAAATTCAAATGTATAAATATTTCCTATCCTTCACCATACACTGTACATATTTATGGAGGAAGCCTGAAATAGCTATAGAAAAAGAAAATAAAAATGAAAAAGTGATTTAATGCATATTCCAGAGTATGTATCATCATTATTATGCAAATAATGTATTATATGGGTGAAATGTTCGGAATATTGTGCAGTGCAAAATAATAGATAAGCTACCTAGTTATAATCTTTTAGTAAACCCTGCTAAGTTAGAGACAGCGTACTCACAGCACATCATCTATTTCTTTAACACATTCAGATAATATGCTTTATTATAATAATCCTATATTATTGTAAATTCATATAAATTCTCATTTATATGACAATGTACTTTCCACAAATTTAGAAGGTATAATAAATTCAAGTATAAGACAGTATTACATATAATATGATCCTAAATGTTCAACATGGTTGGTATATGCGGTCTGTTGATTGATTATTTACTTTAGTTTAACAATTCATTTAACACATACTCTGTGTGCATGCAGAATATACAATAAAAATAAAGTGCCAGGCACAGTACTTACTAAATACTTAAGTTTAAAATGTATCTAAGCCAACAATACATTCTTTCTTGAAAACAATAGAGGGATATACAATCAGTTATAAGTTGGAAAATAAACAGTAATTTTTAAAAGGTGTTATAATTTAGATATTGTAATCCAGATAAAAAGTTCTGAATACAAACAAAATAGAAAAGCCATAGCAAAATCAAGAATGTCACAACTTAAAATTAGATTAAATTTGCAAAGGACATTACATGAAATGGGAATCAGTTTTTAAAGATAAGGAATAAAGTGAGTATAACAGAAAATATAACCTTTTCTATCTATCTATGGAGAGAAAACTTTAAAATTCAGCGGCAAAAAATCAATCAATAATTAACATAAATTTGTTGATTAATAGTAAGAAAATAAAAATAAAAAGGAATACTTTCCCCACTCTGAATACTTAATACTTTCCCCACTCTGAAATGGGATGTAAATATTCATACTATCAGTAATATTTTATATTGTTTCTGACTTTTCACCATAATATGTAATGAGGAAATGAACATCTCTACTGTTCAAGTAAAGCTGTTCACTTACATTGGTTTATTACTTTGGGATCACTTCCCAGAAACTGTATAACTTTTTCAAATAATATGAATATTATTCATATTATTTTTCAAATAATATGAATATGGTTATGTCTTCAGATACTTACTGGTGGATGGTTTAATAAAGTGGTATGTATAAATTTACAGTTCATCTAAAATGTAATAATTGAGCCATTTTTATTGCACATTCACTATCACTGAGGGTATTAATCATGGAGAAAATATGTAGCAAAATATAATATAGCACCATGAAAAATAATTTGAAAAATATAATATGGATGATTTCTACAAAAATATACAATAACAAGAGTTTCTCAAAGTCAAGAAAAATGTGGCTATGTTGATAAACTTAGAAGATACTAGATTTTTCTATCAAAATTATAAGATTGCATAAAATCTAGAATATTTTAAAGAAGATTATTCCAAATAATTTAAACAGATAATTCTTATGTTACATAATCTGATACTTATTATACCATTAAAAAAATAAAATGATTGGTGACACTAAAATTATAACTACTGCTACCAGAAATAATTAGTATGTATTTATACCTGCTACCGATAACTACAAAATGAGATTAAAATTTCATTCACAATAATAACATGGACTATACATTATTATGACATGTATGTTTATAGAAAGAACCAGTAAGAATTTAGGGTAGAAGAGTAGACAATCAGCACAGCTTATGTAGGGATAAAATAAAAATAACTTTTTTGTCAATAGTAGGCACTGGACATAATTCAATAGAAAAAGACCATGTAAAAGAAAAGAGAAAGCATTAAATAGAAATCTATGGGGACAAACTTTTCTTATTGGCTATGAAAAGTTATAAAACTTTAAAAAATGGTAGCAGTAAATAAATAGATGAATGTGAATAATAAAGAAAATCCAGAAACATAAATTAATATAATTGCTGTCACAATCTTGTGGTGAAAAAAATATGTTTTAATTAACAGGGTTGGAATAATGTTGCAGCCATCTGGAAAATCATATATTTGGAAACTTACATTACATACTAGTATAAGCTCCAAATAGATAAAAGATTTATATGTGTAAAAACATTAAAGACATAAAATTAAAAAAATAATAATACCTTTATATGAAAAATAATTTACATTTAAGAAATAATTTAAGAAAATATTTTTTTAATTTATGCTATAAAACAGCAAACAACCCTGACCAGTGCAGCTCATTTGGTTCGGCGTTGTTTTGCAAAGTGAAAGGTTGCTAGTTCAATTCTAGGTCGAGATATGTATGTCTGGGTTGTCCAGGTGGTCCAGGACATGTATGACCTGGTGATCCAGGTCTCCAGTTGGGAGCAAGTGAGAGGCAACCAATGGATGTGTTTCTCTCACATCCATGTTTCTCTTCTCTTTTTCCCTCCCTTACCCTCTTTCTAAAGATAATTTTTTTAAAGAGCAAATATAAGTGTACATCTTTAAAATCATAAGTAAATTAAATATTAATGAAAACTAGGAAAAATTTGCAATCTGTATCAGAGACAAACTCCATAATATATGTCTTAATAACATATAAAGATTGTTATGTAAATCAGTACAAAAAGAATGTTAATATTATAGAAAAATGGATCACAACTCACATTTTGCAGATGTGAAATTTAGAATAATATTTAAACACATGAAAATATAATCTACCTATTGTTATAAAAGAAAACACAAAGTAAATTTATATGATGTCATTTTCAATGACAACATTGCCACAAATGTTTATTAATGCTCCCTTGGCAAGGATGTCAGGAGACAGGCAAATGAAACAGTGGCTGCAGCATTGTATTTGAACCTCTTGTGATTTTAAGGTCCCTACTATTTTTGGCAGTTGAATGAAGTAATTTCATTCTTAATTAGGGCTTAGGTATAGTCTTTAACAGTCTCTAGTTGTTAGTCTTAATAACTAGAGTTAATAACTGGAGACTTAATAGCTACAGTCTTAATAGTCTCTAGTTGTTTCAATTCTTTTGGTTGTCAGGTAATTTATAGTCAAAGATTAAGAAAGTACACTATTCATGTTCTGAAGAACTGCCTGTAAAGCAAGCTCCAGGAGAAAGGTTTAAAAGTACACTTTGCTTGAGATAATAGAAACATATAGCTAGTTAAACGCAAAACAACGATAACTTAAACAATGGCGATATTCACAAGATGTCTAGTTTCTGCTTTTTGCTTTAAAGGTAACATCACTGATGTGTGATCATGAGATTGCAGAACATCGGTGCTTCAACCCAGCACCGCTTGTTATCACAGTATAATTCTGTCAAGCAGGAAGAGGGAACTTCAGGGTCTTGAGGAGAGTTTACGAGTTTGTTTTGCAGAAGGAAAAATGTCTCCATGGTAACTGTGACCAGCTGCTGCGTCTCAGAAGTCTGACTGCGTAACACGTGTATCGATTACTAATGAAACACAGATTTCCTCCTTTGTCTCCTGAAACTCCCCTCCATTAGTCCCCAGCTGCATAAAAACTCCCTACTGTTGCTTATCAGGAGAGATAGATTTAAGATATCTTGTACTCCTGTCCTTTCTCTCAGGCCTAATAGACTAAACCTTTCACTATCTCCAAGCACCTGTATCTCAATGTTTTGGCCTACTAGCAAATTGGGTCCACGACCCTACATTTTGGGAGGTGATTCTACAACAGTATTAGAATCTTGTACTTACCAAATTTCAAATATGTACAAAACCTGACTTAATCTTCTCATTTTTATTGTTCATTCTGCTGAATTATTCGAACAACTGCCTCGCACCATTTATGAGGCTTATTTATAATTCTAAAGGGCTTTCAATATGTTATATATTTAGCAATAGAGGATAAAAATCATGATACAGCCATACAAGGGATAAAAGCTAGACAAATGTCCAAAATCATCTGTGAATCTAATTCTAAAATATGATTTTACTCATATGTGGGATACAAAACTGAAAGCAACAAATTAACAAACATGATAAACAAACTCGCAGACACAGATATCCACTTGGTGGTTACCAGGGAAACAGGGGTGGGGAGGTAGTAAAAGGGAGATGAATTCAAATACATGGTGACTGAAGACAATTTGACTTTGGATGGTGGACACGCATGCAATATACAGATGATGTATTATGGAAATGTGCACTTGAAATCTATGTATTCTTATTAACCAATGTCACATCAATAAACAATTAAAAATAATGAAATTGTAAAGGAAAAATATTTAAAAATAACAAATCTAAATATTTGAAATATTTGAACATTTTAAAGGAAAGTGAGTAAATAATTCATGAGAATGAAAATGGGCAGTAGGATTTAATATTGCAAATACATGCATAATTTACAAATAAATGAATTTTTGAAACTGTATTTAACCAATATATCCAGAGGTACATTATAGCCAGAAATGAAATATACATTAAAACTATAATGACTAGAACATAAAGACACAATCCCAAACTAGATTAACAGAACCTAAAAAAAAATCTAAGACATATTCAATAACAGATATTGGGAATACAATTAGTGTAGCTTTGTAAATTTGATATTAAAGACAAACTATTTAAACATGTACAAGAGATATTTAATTAATTGATAACTATCTCCTCATCTCTTACTCCAAGTAAATTTCAAGTGACTTAAGTTTCCATGAAATTACTTAAAGTTTTGATATAAGAATATGTTAATATTTAGAAACATGAGATTTATAAGACAATGTCACCAAAAGCAAGTAAATAACATTTTGCATAGTAATATTTATATTATAAAACTGATATTTACTGGTTATTGCTATATGTTAATATTTTCCCATGTTTTTCTTACTAATATATGAAGATCTGTCAGTGCATAATGCTCCTTACAATTTAGTTTAAAATACAAACATATTTAAACTGTCAAATTTTTATAGTATCACAAATAAGATCTGATAATATTATACTAAAAACATTCATGCTATTCCATGAGGCTGAATCAGCAAACAGATAATAAAATTGGTCACGATTTTTCCTTTTTTTATTTGTTTTTTATTGTTGCTCAAATACAGTTGTCTCTGTTTCACCCCACCATGCCTCTCTGCCCCACCCACCCTCAAACCTACCCCTCTGGCTTTATCCATGTGTCCTTTATGGACTTTCCCCTATTATCCCTCTATCTCCTCCTCTTTGGTAACTGTCAGTTTGTTCTTTATTTCAGTGTCTCTGGTTGTATTTTGCTTGCTTGTTTGTTTTGTTGATTAGGTTCCACATATAGGTGAGATAATATGGTATTTGTTTTTTTACTGTATAGCTTATTTCACTTAGCATGATGCTCTCCAGTTTCATCCATGCTGTTAAGAAGTGTAGGAGGTCCTTCTTTCTTTCTGCTGCATAGTATTCCATTGTGTAAATGTACCACCATTTTTTGATCCACCTGTTTATTGATGGCCATTCAGGTTGCTTCCAGCACTTGACTATTGTAAATTGTGCTGCTGTGAACACTGGGGTACATAGGTTCTGTTAAAATGATGTTTCAGAATCCTTAGGGTACAATCCTAACAGTGGTATTGCTGGGTCAAAAGGCAGTTCCACTGTTAGTTTTCTGAGGAAATTCCATACTGTTCTCCACAGTGGCTGCATCAGTCTGCATTTCTACCAACAGTGCACTAGGGTTCCCTTCTCTCCACATCTTCTCCAACACTTGTTTGTTGCTTTGTTTATGATGGCCATTCTGACCAGTGTAAAGTAGTCTCTCATTGTGGTTTTAATTTGCATCTTTCTGATAGCTTCTGATGCTGAGCATCTTTTTATATGTCTCTGGGCTCTCTGTATGTCCTCTTTGTAGAAGTGTCTCTTCAAGTCCTTTGCCCATTTTTAGTTACTATTTCTTTCCTTCTGTTTTCTGCATCTGGCCGATTCTTTCCCTCACTGTATACCTGGTCAGAAGGAGTTGGCAACCACTTCTTTAAATTTAAAGAGGGAAGTCAAAACTATTTTCCCCAAACATCAAACATATCCCAAAATTACAGTCTAATTTTTATAACCTAAATTTTTTATTTCCTTACTGGACTGGCAATGGTTATGCTGAAGAATTTATATTTCAGCCACATGCCCCACCCTAGAAGCAGGTGGATGGTTATGGAGAAAAAAATAAAGGTAATATATCCAAGAATAAAGTGAATTGAATCTTGTGGGGGAAAAAGAAGAAATGTTCACTCAAAATATGTGTGACAATTAAAGTATAAATATTTTTAATATATTAAGAATATCCTCAAATCACTAGGATACAAAGAATCTTCCCAAGATAAATATTAGTTAAAAATAATATGAAAAATAATACTAAAAATAAATAAGAGTCAATAGATGTGTGAAAAAAACTTAACAAACAGCACTTTAGTAGTGATGGATGGGATGACTAAGTAAACCATAATTAGGAATTTAGTTCCCTAAATTAGCATATAATACTTTGGTTGTTTTAAAATACAATGTTCTTGGTGCTAAGAATGATGAAAATAGATATTCTTCACAGCTGGTAGGAATGTAAAACTGTCTAGGTTTATATGTTTATCTGTATGTCTATATCAATATATATGTATATAAGTGTGTGTGAGTGTGTGTATGAGTGTGTGACCAGAAGTGTATATTTGACAATATATATGAATACCTAAAAATTGTCTACCTACCATAAGTTTCATAATATAACTATTTTATTACTGAAAATTTGTTCTTAAGGAAAAAATCATAAAAGTGAACAGAAATGCTTTAACACAAGTCATCTACAGTGATTTGTTTTTCATTTATAATCTATTAAACAAAATATTCCTATTTATGATATAATATGGAAAGTAAAAGCATTAAAGTTGTATTATTGGAAATTATTATAAACATACAAAATGTTCATGATGTACTAAGTAAAAAGGCAGATATCTATAGAAAACTTGGAAAACAGCCGTACTAAAAAGAAAACTTATGATCTTATCACCCAGGACATAAACCCTATTAACCAAGAGAAAAGGGGTGGCGTCGTGATTTGTGTGTAGAATGCACGAACACATGCAAGCCGTGTGCGTGTGGACTTGTATATTTTCCATTGTTTTCTGCATCAGGCCTAAAATGCATCTTTAAAATGGATGTTAATTATAAATTTATTTTTCTTAACAATCTCTGTAAAAATCTTTACACTTTTATGAAAAATTATTGATTATTGAGAGATTAAAATTATGGAACTGAAAAAACTTCCCTTCTATCTACTAATTTATTTTATAGATTCATTTTTTCTTTATCAATATTAGTCTTTATTCTACCTTAAAAGTGTAATGTATTCAGCATTTGAAGAAATAAAGCTAGGTTGTATTTTGTCAGGACAGAAAATAACACATCTATCATTCTGAACAGCATATTTTAAAGTTTCTAACCTAGAATAACAACTAAGTTTTAGGGATAGTTTCAGCATAGTAGTGATTTATGTAAAGACTACTGTGAATAGGATTAATTGAGAAATACTTGTACATTGTATTTTATATATAATGGTGGTTATGGCTATAAGTGTTTCTTTTTAATGAGAGGGTAAAAATACAATGAGTGTTAAATTTACTTTCTTTCTATTCCCTTCTTTCTATTGTAAAAACACTAGAAAACCTTTTTCCAACTCAATCTTATTAAGATATTGAGGTAGTGAGGCAGATGCTAAAATAAGTTCTAGAAGAGCAGTTCCTTGTATACAAAGGACACATGGACAATCCCAAAGGAGGTAGGATCGAGGGTGGGAGGCTGGTATGGGTGGGGCAGGGAGGAGAGCTGGAAGGAAAATGGAGACAACTCTACCTGAACAACAATTAAAAATAATGTTGATTTTGCTGAAAAAAAAAAAAAAAGAAAAAAGAAGAGAATTCTGTTAGTAGTATCAGGAGAGTGATTGATTGCTTGAAGGCCATTAAGATTCTCAGGTTTTATCTCCACCAATCTAGATACAAGCTCAGGTTAGCAGGCTTAAATGCAAGCACAGATGGGATGGTAAGTCTGACATTATTTTTCTTGAGAATGTTATGAGTGTCACAGATGCTGTTGTAGAAATGGAACTATCCTGGTGTCATTTGCGGACTCGGCTACAGAGAAGAGGGAGTAGAAAAAAGAAAATTATAGGTTGAAAACTGTGATGAACTGTACAGACCTCCAGTGATGAGAGCAAAAAATGGGCTCAATTCTGTGTTCTAATTCTGTAACTTTGGTGACTTCAGCAAGACACTTCATCCCCTGAACCCCTTAAGTATTTATGAAATTGTATATCACTTTTATTTCAAAATCTCTTCCTTTCTCTTTTTGTCTCAATCAGCTTCTCTCTCTTCATGTGTGCATGTTTATCTATTATATTGTGGACAAGTGCATACTTAAATCTCAGTCAATTAATTTATTTAGAACTAGCAAGGAGAAATTGTAATTAACACATATTAAAAATATAAAGTGTCAGATTAAAAGAGTAGAATCCATTCATTCTATATATTCTATTTTATCTTTTTTTATTTTAATTGTTGTTCTTGTACAGTTTTCTTTCTTTTACTCCCATACCAGCCCACCACCCCGGGCCTCCCCACCTCCCTCCCACTTCCACCCCCCCTAGCTTTTGTCGATGTGTCTTTTACACTTGTTGCTCTAAACCCTTCCCCTCTTCCCCTGAAATTCCCTTCCCTCTCCCCTCTGGTGACTGTCAGCCTGTTCTCAATTTCAGTATCTTTGGTTATATATTTGTATCACACAGAAATGATTCATGATGAGTTTCCCTCACTCTGTGGTTGTATTGTTAATTTCTTTTTATTGATTTATGGAGAGAGAGGAAACAAAGTAAAGGGGAAACATTGAGTTGTTACACCTATCAATGCATTCATCCATTGACCCCTGTATGTGCCCTGGCCAGAGATTGAACCCATGACCTTGGCATATTGGGATGACACTCTAACCAACCTAGCTACTCAGCCAGGGCTGTGGTTGTTTTGTTATAAAGAGTTTTGGAAATAATGTTTCTTGCTCATATTGTGGGTAAAAAATTAGTCTCTTGAACAAGCATATTAAGAAAACAAAGCATTTGCTTTGTCTAAAAAATTAAGATATACCTATTACTGGCATGAAGAATACTACTCTAACAATATACTCTTTCTTATTATAATAACAGGTTGAACTCAATTTTACAAATTGGTTCAGTTTATTAATTCTTTAAAGTTTTACTTTAAAGAATTTTGAATTAAATTATATAATTCCAGTAATTCCCTTTAGTATGAAGTATAGTAAAAGGACTCCATATTTAACTAAGCATAGATGAATATAATTTATTTTTATTTTTCCTTTTTGTGCCAAACTTAGGCAAGCCACCAAATTTGTATTGATTACAGTCATTTATAATTTCCTATTCATCATCTTATTTCTAGCTGCCCCTGAGATATCAATGGATAAAATGTTAAAATCAGAAGTTTTTTTTAATGCTTCATCTGAAGACATGGAAATAATAAATGTAATAGAGATATTCAATTAATTGCTTCCCCCTCTAAAAAAAAGCAACAACCCTAAAGGTAAAATGCAAGGACAAATAGCTGGAGTTAGTTAAAGAAAATAAGTTGTCACTATATTAGTGGAGAACAAAAAGACTGAGCCAGAAAATAAAACCATCAAGAAATGAGGTTGAAAAAACCAAAAGACCTGAGAAGGCTAAAGTGAAAGGAAAAAGCTTGAGCTTTAAATGAGCTGGGGATTTAGGACATAAAAAGGGAGAGTAACTATGGAAGTAGAAATGAAGAATAAGGTGAATATCCATACCACTTCCAGGTCAATGGAAGATTGAAAATATTAGAAAAAACATTGGAAATACTGGAAAACAAAAACAAACTAACACAGGAAACAAATTTCACTATAAAGTACTCTCACAACAGCACTTTGTCAATACAAGAGATTGTCCTCATGACTGAAAACAGGTGGAGAGGAGAGGGAATTGAGTGAGATTAAGAGAACTGAGGATTGTAGACCCAAATGGAGATGAGAGTCCCTAAAGGAGCCTGTCAAAGATGTCCCAGGATCTGTAATCAAGAAGTGTTGTCCTCAGATTAAGGCACAGATATCTAAAAGCATATAGGAGCAGCAAAAAGAAAAAAGAAAAGGAAAAAAGTAAAAGTAGACTCCTAGTGAAAATAACTGCAATAACAGCTAATATTCAACATTTTTTAATTTTTATTTTTAAGATGTTATTTATGTATTTTTAGATAGAAGGAAAGGGAGAGAGAGGGAGAGAAACATCAATGTGTGGTTGCTTCTCACATGCGCCCTATTAGGGACCTGGCCCGCAACCCAGGCGTGTGCTCTACTGGGAATTGAATTGGCAACTGTTTGATTCATAGACCAGAGCTCAATCCACTGAACCACACCAGCAAGAATTTTTTTTAAATACATGAAATTAGGAATAAATTTTACTGATATTTCATTATTTTACAAAGCCCTCTACTTATTCCTTTCCACTTGACCCTTACAACTTAAAGGTATAATTTGAAAAACAGACTCCACTATTATCCAAATTTGCTTACTTAGTGAGAAATAGCTGAGTATTTCAATCCAGGTTTTCTTGTTATATAACTTATTTTCTTTGTCTTGGATTTTGCTGTTTTGCATAACTGAGGACACATGGTTCATCAAATAGAACCATACCAGTTAGAAACAGAGAAGATAATTTACTTTTAAAATATAATATAATAGTAATATTACCATAATATAAATATATAGATTAAGAACAAGAATATCTATAAGTTATTTGTTATTTAAATTTGCTTTGATAATTGTATGCATGTGTATAACCAATTGAAATAATGCCTACTTTGAAGGTAACTGAGGTGTCATTGTCCTATGTACAATGTTTCTTGTATCTTCAATAAATGTCTCTATTTTTTCTTAAAAAATGGCTTCCAGATGTATTATGAAATAACTAAATTTAAGAACAAAATTTATATTAATAAAATATAAATCATAATATAATGGCTTAAAACTACTGGGATATCTGGATTAAAAACATCTTCTGACCATTAAAATGATAAATATAAAGAATGTAAAAGCATGAAAGTGGTTATAATGTCTCGCTTATTAAACATGTAAAACACATATTATAATAATTTTATAATTAATATTGTGAAAGGAAGGAAAATTACAAATTAGTCAAAAACAAATTATCAAAATTATTATTTTGTATTTTCTTAAGATACAAAATAATAAATTTAGTTTTGGAGTGGCCAATTTATAATTTTATTTCTTTTTCAAAAAGTTTCCATAAGACTTTGTCATTAAAATATACAAGAACAAATGAAATATTTTGAAGCTACAATGTAATCAGTGGAGTGTCTCTTTGCATGGCTTTACCTATTGGGTAACTATGACCTGCGTTTGCCATTACCCATTCTCTGTGCCTTTTTTAAGGCTGTGATGGTAGACAAATCTGGTCCTGTAGTGACCTTCAACTCCAGTTCACCATTGCAGAGTTCTGCCTTCCTTACTGTTTGCTGGATTGGTCAGGCCAGTGATTCCCCCATGCCTGTTGAACAGGGTAGCTTCAAAAGAACCTGAGTGTTTATCCTCACCTCACATACATAATGGTTGAGATTAGGGTATGCGTGAGATAGTGCAGCCGACTATAGCCGTGAGTCTACCACAGCAGAACAAGACGGCAACTTTCATCTTTTAAATTTCATCGAAACTCAAGCTGTGCCATTTGTGATGTAATGCTTTATATTCATAGATAGTAGGTGAATAATGCATACCAAAACTAAAATATCACACTCATAGTTTCACTTTCTTTAACAATTTAGAGTAAATGATCAATGTAGAGAATAATTTTAACAAGATATTTACAAAATTCTAAAAATATTGGTTGTTAATCATCACAGACTATAATTCATATAAAAATTAATTGATTAATTAACTTCTATGCTACTTAAAATGTGCACATAGTTGAACAACTTCAAATCCTCTTCAGGATAATACACTAGCTTTTATTATAAATGCAAAATAAATCTTCTAAGACCTTATTAACTAAATCCAATCATGTTCAATAAATAGGCATTTAATTGACCATTTTCATAATTGCTTATTTTGAGCTATTTGAAAATCAGTTACCAAGAGTAAGAGAAAGTATTCTGTAGTATTAATAAGAGAAGGAGTCAGATCTCTAGTGTAATCTCAGGATTTTTCAAGCAATTCCCTCCTTTTAAGCAGCAAAAATATCACTAAAACAAATGGCTTTATGAATATGATATCAATGAAGGAAGAAGGAATGATTCATGAATCAGACCAGAATTACATTGAACTCAAGGGATTATTTAGGAAAATATATTTAGGCTCATATTGTGACATGAAAGCTCCGGAACACATGGCTTCCATCTGCTGCACTTACTACTGATAATTCCAAGGAGGAATCACTGTCCATATTCAAGACACTCTGGAATAAAGTACCTGACCTATCAGTCATGAATGCTGATGCTTCTGGACAGATGTCATATGCTGGGAAACTGAAATACCAGTGTGTTTAGGTAATTGCATTATCTTCAACATTATATTGATTCTAAATGCAAAAGGAAATTTAAAAATGTACTTAGATAAGAACACAGTCCATGTTTTTTATGAATAACTTAGAAAAGCCATTGAATTACAAAAGAAGGAAACATCAATATCCAACATTAATACTTCTACAGATATAGAAATATTGTTAAAATGTGCTCTATTGAGAAACATATGTAAGCTTTCTCAGTAAAAAATTATATTTTGTCATAATTTTAAGTGGGAGCAATAATATCTCCAACTAAAAAGAACTGTTAAAGAAGAGATTATAATTTTTGTCTAACAATGATATTTGATTTTAAAAATGTATAGCTATCATTAAACTTAGAAATGTTTTTGTTAACTTGAGAAAGTTAAAGTCGGATTTACATTCCCATATATTCTAATTGTGTTAGTTCACAGCATAAAATAATCATTACTGGTATGTTAAGAATATTGATGATATTAAATTTCATTATATTTTATTACTAATCAATTATGAATATTAGAAAAAATAGCTCTTCAATGTAGAGTGTAAACAACATAAAGTTTAAAGCCACATTTGAGTTGTGATATGTATTCACTCAGAACACTGATGAGTTCAGTGAGAGATACAAATGGAACAGTGTCTTCTTTTAGTGTCTGAATTTGGATTAATACAGAGGAAGGCAGGAAGGCCATTGGACTTTACTGATAGTTTTAAATATAAACCAAATAATATTTCTGTAGTTTGTATGTACATAGATTTCTACTGTCTCTAAGTTGCAGGCCAATTTATTGTTTAAATATTTGCCTTCCCATGAGGTTTAAAACTTTTTTGCAAAATAGGAAACGTATATTAATCCCCCAAGTGTCAGTTTTTTATTTTAATAGTTGTTCTTGTACAGTTTTCTGTCTTCTTAAAAGAAATAGGGACCTAAGACAATTTGAATTCCTTAGCTCATTTTTCAGCTGCCAGTTGCCAAGGAGCATCCCCTCCTCCCAATGCCCGCATGGGGTGTGGTAAATTGCTGTTGCTTTTTGACAGGCTGCTGTTCTAGGAAGTGGCTGTTAATTTCAACAGGGAATTTTTTTAGGCTACTAAACTTTTTAGTCATGAAATGAATTTTTTTGTTACATAACTGAACTTTCAACTGTCTGAACCCTAAATACATAAACGTTTTTCCTTTCTATTTCTCAACATTCTTGTGTCATTTATTTTTCTTCTTTCTATATATGCATTTTCCAAAAATATGGAAGGTAAGTGGAGGAATTAATGGAAAAAAGAAATTACAAATGTGAATTCATGATCTATGAAAAAAATTCAAAATGATTATATTTCTCTTGGCCTAGTGAGTAAGGCAGTCATTCCAATTTCCATAGTACTCTTTTCTCACCCTCTGTATATCTCCTAACTATACAAATACATAGATTTGCTAAATGCTTAGACAATTATTTATAATGTTGTTAAAAGGTCAATATACTACACAAATAAACTTTGTAACAGAAACGGATTTTTTGGGCATTCCCACTCCAAGGATCATCTCTGTGCCATGATCTTGCAGGTTTCCCACTACTACCATATTCAGAGGTCTAAAAATGTATAAAGAATTTAAAGTGTACAAACACAATTACTGCTTATGGAATTAAAAGGTAATTTTTAGGTAAAATTTCACACAATCATTTTTACTCCAGTATTGATTTCAATGGACGAGACAATTAAAAAGAAAGGTGTGTTTTAGCAGATACTAATAAAAGACAGGATGCTCACCCATGCTGGCAATATTATAATATATTATATTTAGATTAATATTGACCCCTTTAATAAAGTGATCTTGATATTCATTGTTTCAAAGTCATGTATTAGAGCCAGTTTTTTTCAAGTAATTCAATTCATCAAGGAGACAATATTGCTATTTTTTTTTCAAGGATTTGGACATCCCCTACAGCATAGCCCTACTTGATTCAAGGATGCTTAGTTATTTTGGAAATTTACTAAAGTGAAAATTTTGTTACAATACAGAAAACACACACCAAAAAAAAAAAAAAAAAACTATGAGCAAAACAAAGATAATCCCAATCATTCCATTCTGAAAACGAGTTTAAAATGAATAATTTATAGATGTCTTCAAGAAGTAATTAGCATGTATGCCAAGAAATTTGAAAACCTAGGTGAAATGGACAAGTTTCTAGAAAAAATATAGTCTTCCAAAACTCAATGAAGAAGCAGCAGAAAGCCTGAATAGACCAATAACAGCAGATAAAATTGAAGCAGTAAACAAAAAACTCCCAACACACAAAAGCACTGGACCAGATGGTTTCACAGGAGAATTCTACAAAGCATTTAAGGAAGAGCTAACCCCTATCCTTCACAGACTATTCCAAAAAACCCAAAATGATGGAAGACTCCCAAACTCTTTTTATGCAGCCAGAATCATCCTAATCCCAAAACCAGATAAAAACACAAAAAAGAAAGAAAATTTCAGGCCAATATTGCTGATGAACATAGACGCTAAAATCCTCAACGAAATATAGGCAAACCACATCCAACAGTACATTAAAAAGATCATAAACCTTAACCAAGTGGGATTCATTCCAGGGATGAAGAATGGTTCAATATTTGCAAATCAGTAAATGTAATAAATCACATAAACAAAAGCAAAGACAAAAGTCACATGATCATATCATTACATGTGGAAAAAGCATTTGATAAGGTACAGCACCCATTTATGATAAAAACACTCAGCAAAGTGGGAATAGAGGGAGCATTCCTCAACATAATCAAGGCCATATATGAGAGACCTACAGCCAACATCATACTCAACGAGCAAAAACTAAAATCTTTTCTACTAAGATCAGGAACAAGACAAGGATGTCCACTTTCACCACTTCTATTCAATATAGTATTGGAAGTCTTAGCCACTGCAATGAGACAAGAAAAGTAAAGAAAAGGCATCCAAATTGGAAAGGCTATCATTTTTTGTAGATGACATGATAGTGTACACAGAAAATCCTATAGACTCAGCCAAAAAGCTGCTCAACCTAATAAATGAATTTAGCCCAACAGCTGGATACAAAGTCAATATCCAGAAATCAAAATCATTTTTGTATACCAACAATAAAACAGCAGAAGCAGAAATCAAGAAAAAAATCCCATTTGATACAGCAAAAAGAAAAATAAAATACCTAAGAATAAACCTAACCAAGGAAGTAAAAGATCCATATGAAGAAAACTACACAACACTGAAAAAAGAAATCAAAGAAGACACAAACAAATGGAAACATATACTGTGTTCATGGATCAGAAGAATTAACATCATCAAAATGTCCATACTACCCAAAACAATTTACAAATTCAGTGCAGTATCTATTAAAGTAACCATGGCATATTTCACAGACATAGAACAAACACTTCAAAAATTTTGTGGAACCATAAACAACCCCAAATAGCTGCAGTGATTTTGGGAAAGAAGAGCAAAGTAGGAGGGATCACAATACCTGAAAACAAACTGTATTACAAGGTCACTGTAATCAAAACAGCCTGGTAATGGCATAAAAACAGGCACATGGACCAGTGGAACAGAAAAGAGAGCCCAGAAATAAACGCAAGTCTCTACAGTCAATTAATATTCAAGAAAGGGGGAAGCAACATAAAAAGGAGTAAAAATAGCCTCTTCAACAAGTGGTGTTGGGAGAACTGGACAGGTACGTGCAAAAAAATGAAACTCGAACACCAACTTACACAATACACAAAAATAAATTCAAGATAGATAAAAGATTTAAATATAAGCTGTGACAACATTGAAGTCCTAGAGGAGAACATAGGCAGGAAAATCTCAGACATTTCACGCAGCAACATTTTTACTGATATGTCTCCTAAAGCAAGGGACATAAAGGAAAGAATAAACAAATGGGATCTCATCAAAATAAAAGGCTTCTGCATGGCTAAAGAAAACAGTATTAAAATAAAAAGAGAACCAACCATATGGGAAAACATATTTGCCAATGATACCTCAGACAAGGGTGTAATCTTTAAAATATATAAAGAACTTACATGACTCCACTCTAAGAAAACAAGCAACCTAATTAAAAAATGGGCAAATGACTTGAACAGACACTTCACCAAGGTGAACATACAGAGGATCCAGAGACACATGAAAAGATGCTCAATATTGATAGCTATCAGAGAGATGCAAATTAAAACCACAATGAGATACCACTTCAAACCGTCAGAATGGCCATCATAAACAAAGCAACAAACAACAAGTGCTGGAGAGGTTGTGGATAAAAGGGGACCCTAGTGCACTGTTGCTGGGATTGCAGACTGGTACAACCACTATGCAAAACAGTATGGAATTTTCTAAGAAAACTAAAAATGGATCTACCTTTTGACCCAGCAATTCCACTGCTAGGATTATATCCTAAGAACCCTGAAACACCAATCCAAAAGAACCTATGCACCCCAATGTTCATAGCAGCACAATTTACAATAGCCAAGTGCTGGAAGCAACCTAGGTGCCCATCAGTAAATGAATGGATCAAAAAACCATGATACATTTACACAATGGAATTCTATGCAGCAGAAAGAAAGAAGGAGCTCCTAGCCTTTGAGACAGCATGGATGGAACTGAAGAGCATTATGCTAAGCAAAATAAGCCAGGCAGTAAAAGACAAATACTATATGATCTCACCTTTAAAAGGAACCCAATCAACAAAACAAACAAACAAGCAAAATATAACCAATGACATTGAAATTGAGAACAGGCTGACAGTGACCAGAGGGGAGAGGGGAGGGAATTTCAGGGGAAAAGGGGAAGGGTTTACAGGAAAAAGTATAAAGGACACATGGACAAAAACTAGGGGAGGCAGAAATGGGAGGGAGGTGGGGAGGGCTGGGGCAGTGGCCTGGGATGGGAGTAAAAGACAGAAATCTGTACAAGAACAACAATTAAAATAAAACTTAAAAAAAGAGAGAGAAACAAATCAAAGTATAAAAGAAAATTCAGTGTACTTATGGCCAGAGTCTCTACCATAATTAAAACTTACTTCTACCTTCCAGTGACTAAATATTTTTAACTGCTTTTTCTTTAGCAGCAGGGTTTTATAAAGGAAATTAAAAAAAAAAGAAGTAATTAGCAATAAAAAAAGGAAATATGTCAAGACCACAGATTTAATAAGTGTGCACAAGCTTACCTAATAAGAAATTATGCACTTCTCTAAGTGGAATATAAAATACTATAAAATTTTTGTATAGGTACTGTCATGTATGGAAAGTATTATTTGACTTTAAAAGTCATATTATATAACACCTGTTCACCCACTTGACAACCAGTAAAAATCTTTCCAAATCTTTTTGTAATATTTCTACTTCTTACACATTAATTGCTTATTTTTGTTTGTTTAGAATTATACAAGTAATTAGCAAACTATACAAGTAATTAAGAAACTTTAGTATATCATAGTTCCTCTTCCAAATTTCTGGGGTCAAATTAGCCTATTAATAGATGATAGTGGGACAATTAGATGGCTAGTTAGAAAGATAGTCGTGTTTCATTTATTAAAATACACCAGGAAAACTTTATGGATACAATCTAAATGTAAAAATGAACAATATAAACATCCTAGAAAATAAGACAATTATTTTAAAATGTATATGTGTAAAAAAAACTGTTGCCAAATTCAGGTGTAGTAATAAAAATTATTAAAAATCTGATTTTTAAATTATTCCATTGCAAAATAACCACAATATCAAAAACAAATCACTAAGTGGGCAAAAATATTTATAATACATACCACGGAATAAAAGGACCAATAAGATTTATATATGAATATCTGAATATTTACATATGAATATGAATAGTATATACAATTCTATACAATATACAATGTATAAGGCATAACATTCTAAAGAAATTGAGGGAAGAAAAGATTAAAAACTAGATGTAATAATAAATTGGTTGAATTGAATTTTTAAAATAATCCAAAAATATACCAAACAGTTCATAAGCAAAATGCAAATTTAAACTATACTGCGTCTCAGTGTCTCACCTATGAGAGTGGCAGAATTCACAGACATGGCAGTACATGCTGCTGTATCGGCTACACTGTAAGGAAATAAATTATCATGTCACTGTTGCTGCTGTGACCATGAAATGCTACAACCCCTGTGAAGACACTGTCTATCGAGACTTCATATATATTTACCACTTCGCCCATATGTTGCATTTCCTAAAATTTACACTAATTTTAAGAGGAAAGAAGGCAAATACCACTGTAGAAGTCTAATGTACTCTGTGTGTGCATGTAATACATAACAGGTAACAGGAACACATGAATATACCTGCTCAGTTTTAAAGAAAAGAATTAGTTACCTCAAAGAACAGGAGTGAAAAAGATGGCAGAGAGAGGAGAAAGAGTTAGATTTTAGGCAGGTGGATAGGTAATAGATGATAAACAGACAAATATAAATTACTTTATTGAGGTATAATGGACAGCTGTCTAAGTTTGAAGTGCACAGTGTGTTTTCATGGCTTACAACATAGTTATAAGTTCAACTCCTGAGAACATTTTACCTACCTAAAACTAAAATTGAATGAACTAGAATGACTTAATATAGAACGTAAATAGAAGGTAATGAGTCTAAGTACATATGAAATTGGTAATGTTTGCACAGAAGGAAATAAAAAGAATTAATACCATTACATTTTGAACATCATTCTAACGGTATGTTCTCAGTAGGACATACACTAAAGACAAAGACTGCACAGAAGCATTGAACCAAACTAAGCAGCTTTACTGTTTTCCAAATTATCTCCAGTTAGTGGTTCTGTTCTCCTAATCGTTACCGTGTATATGATGCAGCATAGTAACAAAACAAAACAAAACAAAACAAAACAAAACAAAACAAAAAATCCTCAGGGATTCCTTTGGGAATCAAGGTTTTCACTATATAAGTTAACTACAGTGGAGAAAAATACGGTTTGTGGGATAAGAACTGAAGCCTCAATATCAACTTGTAGTTTGCATAGTAGGTATTCCCACTTCTCTCCACTGCAACAGTGTGGACTCAGTGAATTTCAGTACTGATAAACAAAGCAAGTGCCCAGATGTTTATTTCTACATTCCATCTCACATAATTAAGGCACTTTTATTATCCCTCATTAAATTCATCGCTTATTAATGTGCTGATTACACAGCTCTAGAAAAAGTAAAAAACAATCTGTACTCAACAAATTTGTCTAAAAATTAGTAATTTCTCGAAGATTAACTGAGTGAAATTTCTGTATCTAAGAAAATAGTAATGATGATGGATTATAACATATGAATATAATAATTAATAATAAACTTTATACTGATAATCTAAATAAACATAGAAGGGAAGGAAAAAAGTAGTAAATCTCTTAGCAGAAGAACAATAGGTAATAAATATAAAAGGGAAGATCAAATTAGATGATTTCACTTGGTCACTTGCTGACTTGAACATCTGCTAGTTCTCTCTGTCATTTAATATCACCAATAACAGGACAAAGTGAAAGAAAAATCTCCTATGTGATAAACACAGATCACTTTTATTGTATTCCTGCCAAATATTCCAGCTGAGGTTCAATCATGAAGCAGCTATCAGAAAACCAAAAGTGTACATATTTTAAAATAATCAGCCTATACTGGTTGTGAACAACAACAAAAAAATCAACTTAGAAAAAAAAGAACCTCTCTAAATTAAATTTTGCTTTAAGAATATAATAACCTAATTCAGTATATTGGATCTTGGGGTAAAAGAAAAAAAATGAAGTTTGTTATAGAGACAATTGAAAAGCTGCATTGCATCTCTCTGATGGGTAGTGATGCTGAGCATCCTTTCATATTTCTCTGGGTTCTCTGTATGTGTTCGGGTCCTTTGCCCATTTTTTAATTGGGTTGTTTGTCTTTCTGGTGTGGAGTTGTGTGAGTTCTTTATATATTTTGGTGATCAAACCTTTGTCTGAGGTATTATTAGCAAATAGATCTTCCCATACGGTTGGTTCCCTTTTCATTTTGATGATGTTTCCTTTAGCCATGCAGAAGTTTTTTAATTTGATGAAGCCCATTTGTTTATTCTTTCCTGTATGTCCCTTGCTCTAGGGGACATATTGGTGAAAATATTGCTGAGTGGAATATCTGAGATTTTCCTGCCTATGTTCTCCTCTAGGACTTTTACAGTGTCGTGACTTACATTTAAGTCTTTATCTACCTTGAGTTTATTTTTGTGTATGGTGTAAGTTGGTGATTGAGTTTCATTTTTTTTTTTTTGCATGTAGCTGTTAAGATCTCCCAATACCATTTATTAAAGAAGCTATGTTTACACAATCTTATGCTTCTGCCTGCTTTGTTGAATATTAGTTGACCATAGTGGCATGGTTTTTTTTCTGGGCTCTCTATTTTGTCCCATTTTTTTATGTGTCTGTTCTTATGCCAGTATCAGATTGTATTTATTACAGTAGCCTTGTAATATAATTTGATGTCAAGTATTGTGATCCCTAATACTTTGTTCTTTTTCTCAAAGTTGCTGAGCTATTCAGAGTCACTTATGGTTCCAGGTAAATTTTTGAAATGTTTGTTCTATATATGTGTGAAATATGTCATTGGTACTTTAATAGGGATTATGTTGAATCTATAAATTGCTTTGGATAGTATGGCCATTTTGACGGTGTTAACTCTTCCAATGAACACAGCATCACTAGCCATCACAGATGCAAATTAAAACCACAATAAGATACCACTTTGCACTTGTCAGAGTGGCCATCAGAAATCAACAAAGAACACGTGTTGGAGAGGATGTGGAGGAAAGGGAACCCTACTGCACTGTTGGTTAGAATGCAGACTGGTGCAGCCACTGTGGAAAACACTATGAAATTTCCTCAGAAAAATTAACAATGGAACTGCCTTTTGACACCACAATTCCATTGCTGGGATTATACCCTAAGAATCCTGAAACACCAATTCAAAAGAACCTGTGCACTCCAATTTCATAGCAGCATTATTTATAAAAATTGAGTTCTGGAAACAGCCTAAGTGCCCATCAGTAAATGAATGGATCAAAAACTGTACTACATTTACACAATGGAATACTACCCAGCAGAAAGAAAGAAGGAGCTCCTACCCTTTGCCATAGCATGGATGGAACTGGAGAGTATTTTGCTAAGTGAAATAAGTCAGGTGGTGAGAGACAAATACCATACGATCTCACCTGTAAGTGGAACCTAATCAACAAAACAATCAAGAGAGCAAAATAGAACCAGACACATTGAAATAAAGAACAAACTGACAGTAACCAGAAGGGAGAAGGAAGTGAGATAATGGAAAAAGAAGGGAAAGGGTCACATCAAGGAAAATGCATAAAGGCCCCAAGTACAAAGTCAACATGTGGGAGGAGGATTGAAAGTGAAAGGTGGTCCGTGGAGGCTGGAAGTGTAATGGGAGAAAATGGGGACAACTGTAATTGAACAACAATAAAAAACATTTAAAAACAGAAAAGCTGCATCGTGTCAAAGTTATACAATTGAGAAAGATGCAGATACAAGTTTATGAAGAAGGATGTTCTTTTCTTATGTGATACATGTTGAAGTGTTTAAAGGTAAAATGACAGTGATTTCTTCCATTATTTCTCAAATGTATTAGCAAAAAATAATGTCTATGTTTGCATACACTTATGTTAAGTGTATATGCATATATATGTCTAAAAAGTGGAAGGAGATATGTCAAAATATAAATAATCATTAGATATAATTGAAGAGAACATTGGTATTATATGTGTTAATATATTGCAGATGTAACACTTATACAAAAATTTTAATTGAGTTGTCCAGGACAATTCAGATATGTGTCTGCTGTTAATGGAATTATCATGCAGCCCTCATATGCCAGACAAGATCTGCTTCAGAATCAATACAGGAATTCATTTGTGTCCAGGGACTTTAACTGGGGCGGGGACAGCTCAATTACATCATATTTGATCTTGCTACTCTAAATAGTCAACGGGGCCTTGCCCAGAAATTTAGGAACTGAGGAGTAAGGACTGAACATGTTGTATAATCTAACCACTGTGTGCATATAAATGAGGTCTTATTTTAAAGATTATATAGTAAGAGAGTAAAATTTTCTTAACTCTTTGCTAGTTGAGAAAGAAAATACAAAGCTAAAAAAGTCATTGAAAGCTCTTATTTTTGCATTTGTACTCAGATTATCAGAAACGGTTCAGGAACAAATTACAACACAATACAATAGAGTGGATAAAACTGTTCATGTTTTTTGTTTGTTTGTTTTTAGTCAGGCTCAGCTAAGTATAAGTAACAGTGAACTATTTAAATTTTGAATGTATAATTGGAAATCTAGATGGCTGGAATAAAGGAAGGAGCAAAGAAAGAGAGGAAGCAACTAGATTACTCCTGTTTAAAGGAGTTACAAAATAGAGGAACAAGTATTTAGAAATGTGAAATAATGAGAACATTCTGATGTTGGCAAATTCAATTTCAAATAAAAAATGACATGTCCTTAATTTTTATTAAATAATTTACATAGACAATTGGAAATGAATAAGACAAAGAAAAACATATATTTGAGAAATATGTCTTTTCGATTGCACCAAAATAATTAAATCTAAAAAAATTATAGACTTTAAAATGAAAAAGTCTAAAAAATATTATATAGTATCAGAAAAAGCTCAGTAGAAACAATAAAAGTTAAAGAGGTGATTAAGAAAAAATATTGTGTGATTTTAATGTAATCATTTTTTTAAAGTTCATAAAATTGATGATTATTAGTGTAATTTTATATGTCTCTTATTAATGACCAATATTATTTAAGTAGAAAACTTAATTAAACCATTATCCTGTTTTGTAGAATTACAATGCAATATTGTCAAACTGAATATTTTTCAGTTGCTTATAATCAGAACTTATAAATAAAATATGCCATACTGTTTAAGCTTTCCTAGATCACAATAAAATAAACTGAAGGAGAGGGCTACTAATGCACTTAGAACTAATCTAAATTGACATGCACACACACACACACAACAAAACCAATGGAATAACGAGGCTATCCTTGCTTAAGTAGATAATTATAATTGTAAATGATGAAAAAGTGGTGGAAATTGTTGAAAAATAATTATCTTATATCCTGCATAATCTCATAAAAATGTGTAAACAGACTGTTTCTTAGCTCAGTAGGTAAACTAACATTTTAATATGCACTTACAAATGTTACAAAAGATTTGAAAATAGAGAAATAAAAATGTCATAATTTTCAAAAGACTTAATCAATAAACAATGCCAAACAATGTTTTTGGAATTCATTTCTTATGTTTACATGTGATCAAGTTCCCTTTATTAGTAAATAGAGTCCTCTTGTGATCCTGAAAAACAAAAATGTGTTTCTGACGAGGGTATCCCCTAATGAATGAAAAAGGCTAAATGTCAAAAGAAATTTTTACTAAATATTTCTTTTTTCTTTCATAGTTTTCCTACTGGATGTTAAATGCGGCATCTAGAAGTTTAGGAATCACCCGGCAACAATGGGGACAAAGCCTCGCAGAAGGATGGAAGAGCAGTAACGTGGGAAGAATCTCTGCTTCGTTGACTTCACTGAGAAGCTTCAGGAGATTGCACTCTTATTTCCAGAATCCCTCTAGTCCAGTTTTGATTAAAGGTAACAGAATGAAACACAAAAGATGTTAACATAAAATTTATGAGTGATTTAGTGGTGACCATTTAATGATGAAAATAAAGGAAATAAAGAAACATAAGAGAAATATATATTGGCAGAGCCAACATTATAATTTATTACATGAGTGTACACCAAGCAAACAACATTATTAATAGAAAAACTACATACATTGGTAAATATACAGAAATTAAAAATGTAAATCTTATGTAACTTCTTGGGAAAAATACCTTTCCAGTGTTCTCTTCTGAAAATATACTGAATATTTTAAGAGAATAAGAATACGTAAAAACAAACATAAAAAGTTAAATGCTAAACTACATTAACACACTCTCTGAACACTGAAAATATGAAGCAAATCCAGCAGAAAGCCATAAACACTGATGGATGTGTGCTAGATGTATTTGACCCGGATTTTGTAAATATTGCTGCTATATCATAGGTTCCTTTTGATAAGGGTGGGATGGAAACAGAAGTCTAGGTGTGCAGGAAACATGTTCAGGGACAGATAATAGCTTCTTTTCTTGGACTGGTTAAATTTTAGGTGCCCAATGGACATTGATAAATGTTTATCAGTTTTGTAGGAGGTTTAAGATTCTTACTTTTGGTGACATTATGGAGAACCAATAATTTGTTTTAGGATGGTGTTACCATTTCTAGTATCAAAACTGAATGTATTTATGATCATAATATTTTAAATTTAATTATGACTACTTCAAAGTGTTGAAAGTGCAGTAGCAGCAAAAGCTAAATGATGAACAAATACAAATCATGAATTATCATAGGCTTAGGGAAATGATCTGTCTGAAATATGTATCAGTTTTGGGAGCCAATTAAAAGTGACACTGTAAGTAAGTTAAATATAATTAAACTTATGGACTTTGGTGTAGTAGTTGATATAGGAGCCAGTTATGGCAGATGGGAGAGTGATAGTTATGCAATACGAGAGAACTAGTACTTAAAACACCTAGACAAAGGTAATTTTATGATTGAAAAGATAATTTTATGATTTATTCACTTTTATTATTTAAAAGCGAATAAAATATAAGGGACTATAAGATATATTTATATATCCCTTGTATATATGAAAAATTAATTAGTTTTAACATATATGGGTTTATATCCTTTTTCTTAAATAAAATTTAAACATCCATGTAAGCATTTTCTGTTATTTTTATTGTATTTTCCCATTACCATTAATCCCCCTTATACTCCCCTCCCTCCTACAAACACGACGTCCAAGATCTGGAAGCAGCCCAAGTGTCCATCCATAGAAGAGTGGATAAAATAACTATGGTGCATATACACAGTGCAATACTGCTTGGGTATAAAAAAGAAGAAAAATTTACCTTTTATGACAACATGGATGACCTAGAGAACATTATGCTAAGTGAAATCAGCCAGTCAGAGAAATACAAGTATCTCAATACCAGGTAATTTCACTCATACGTGGAATCTAATGAACAAATGAAACCAACCAGCAAAATAGAAACAGACTAAAAGAGAGCAGACTGACAGCTCAGGGCAGACAGCATTTAGGGGGTGGAGGGACTGAGTAAAAAGGAAAGAGGATCTATGTAAATAGTGAGGCTAAATGGGAGGCAAGGCAGAAACTTCTGGGGGGACATTTCCAGGTGTCTAAAAACATACTCTTCAAAATTTAGTGTGTCCAAACAGAAATAACCACACAGTCTACAAGACTGCTCCAGCTCCTGTATTTTCTATTCCAGTTAATGTTACCATAATCTTCGCATTGAGAAATATGGCCAAATTGCTCACACATCTGAAACTCTGTCACTCTATTCTGTCAAAACTTTCCCTTTAACCTCTCTTTAATTTATTTTGTTATTTCCATTTCTATTGCTTTTTCCTTATTTGAAGTCACCATATTGCACCACAATTACAACTGCCAAGTAAAACTTTTCTCTAGTAAGACTCTCCCTTAATCTCCCTTTTCTCTGCCAATGCAGTTAACTTTCTAAGATGAAAAATTGCTTGTCATTTCCAAGCTAGATTGATAGTGATGATGGTTTATGTTTTTTTAACATTTTATTTATTTATCTTTAGAGGGGAAGGGAAGGAGAGAGGGAGAGAGGGAGAGAAATATCAATGTATGGTTGCCTCTCGTGTGTCCCTTGCCGGGAACTGGCCTGCAACCCAGGCATGTGCCCTGACTGGGAATCGAACCATGATCCTTTGGTTCACAGGCCCACGCTCAATACACTGAGCTACACCAGCCAGGGTGATAGTTTATGTTTAAAAAAATACAATTGTTTATGCTTACACCCTTTTCCAACTGCAACCTTGGTTAGCATCTTACTGACAATATATTAAATAGTCATGGATGAAAACTTCCAAGTATCTCTAAGGTGATTGATAGAAAATACAGTGTTCTCTGTAGCTAAGGGAAGATTCATTTAAAAGAAGGAAATAAGACAATCAACTAAAACAGTTGACAACTAACTTTTTTACTAAATAAAAACCAGCAAAATTCATTTCGAGCCTATTTACTGTACTATACATATTGTCTTCTCCAAATGTCCAAAGAAAAAAATAGCACTGCTATCAAAATGAAAACGTGTAGGAGATTCAGCCATTCTGTCAATGATTTATTTCTTAGCTACATTTCATCTATCTAAGTAATATACATAGTTTTTTTCTCTACTCTTGTCTTTAGTGCTTCTCTTCAGCTTTATAACTACTATTAATACAGAATCCAAATTGAGTCCAGGGCAATAAAAATTTCTAATATCCTCATCATCCTTCTTCTCTATGCATTTGCTTTATATATCCCTACATTTTGAGACTAAAAAAAAACCTAAAATTTTGAGGTATTACATATTATACTTGTCATTCCATACCTAAAAAATACCAGAGTAATGTTATTCAAAATGAGATACTTGATGAAGGTGTCAGTATGTTAAATGTCAAGAGAAGGATATAAGCTCTGGCCTGGTAGCTCAGTTAGTTAGAGTATCAGCCACATAAGTCAAGGTTGCAGGTTTGATCCCTACACAAAGTATATACAAGACAACCAATGAATCAATAAATAAATGGAATAAATTGATATTTCTCTCTCTTATTATCTTTCTCTAAAATCAATCAATCAATCAATCATTTGAATAAAGAGGGATACAAACTGAGGTTTCAAGTGTTAGTCACAACCTAAAGCTCTACCACCTTCCTAGAAATCAAGATTTTGGGGATCACATATTTACATTTTCAATAAGACTTTTTATTTAGACATCACTAGTGACATTGTTTTCATTATTACAGGGAAATATTAAGTCTTCTGCAGATGGAATTAAATACAAAATATGTTTGCATACATGGTAGATTATATGAGTTGAATAAGATCTGATGGATGTGATGGGTATATTAGAATATTGGTTTTAAAATAATGGACTTTTATACCTGGTTGAAAGGATAATATATTTTGCCAAATGTCCACAATATCTTGTGAGTGTGGACAATTTTTTTTTTGGGTGCAGTGAACTTTAATTGATGGTGCATGGCAAGGCAGGGCTCCCTAAGCCCCTCCCCTCTTCAGGGGGTCTAGGATGGAAACTGGAGATCAGGAAATTCTCAGTGTGTTGGGGGATCAATTTGGGGCAAGGAGTCCCCAGCAGCTGAGGGTCTCTTCCTGTCGCTGGGGCTGGTGGTCCATGGGGCTCTTACTCCTTGGAGGCCATGTGGACCACAAGTTCCACCACCCTGTTGCTGTAGCCAAATTCATTGTCACACCAGGAAATGAGCTTGACAAAGTGGTTATTGAGGGCAATGCCAGCCTCAGCATCGAAGGTGGAGGAATGGGTGTCACTGTTAAAGTCGCAGGAGACAACCTGGTCCTCGGTATAGCCCAGGATGCCCTTGAGGGGGGCCTCTGATGCCTGCTTCACTACCTTCTTGATGTCATCATATTTGGCAGCTTTCTCCAGGCGGCAGGTCAGATCCACAACCAACACACTGGGGGTGGGGACACATAAGGCCATGCCAGTGAGCTTCCCATTCAGCTCAGGGATGAGCTTGCCCACAGCCTTGGCAGTTCCAGTCGAAGCAGGGGTGATGTTCTGGGCAGCCCCTTGGCCATCACGCCACAGCTTGCCAGAGGGCCCATCCACGGTCTTCTGGGTGGCGGTGATGGCGTGGACTGTGGTCATGAGTCCCTCCACGATGCCACAGTTGTCATGGATGACCTTGGCCAGGGGGGCCAAGCAGTTGGTGGTGCAGGAGGCATTGCTGACAATCTTCATGGAGTTGTCATACTTGTCCTGGTTCACACCCATCACAAACATGGGGGCATCCGCAGAAGGGGCAGAGATGATGACCCTCTTGGCTCCACCCTTCAAGTGAGCCCCAGCCTTCTCCATGGTGGTGAAGACACCAGTGGACTCCACAACATATTCAGCACCAGCATCACCCCATTTGATGTTGGAGGGATCTCGCTCCTGGAAGATGGAGATGGACTTTCCATTGATGACAAGCTTCCCGTTCTCAGCCTTGACTGTGCCTTTGAACTTGCCATGAGTAGAACCATACTGGAACATGTAGACCACATAGTTGAGGTCAATGGAAGGGTCATTGATGGCGACAACATCCACTTTGCCTGAGTAAAAGGCAGCCCTGGTGACCAGGCGCCCAATACGGCCAAATCCGTTCACTCCGATCTTCACCATCTTGTCTCAGGGTTGAGGCTTCTGGCACTGCGCAGGAAGAGGCGGCTATCTGTTGAACAGGAGGAGCAGAGAGCCGAGTGTGGACAATTTTTGAATGCAACTGATTTTACACACACACACATACATACACATGCATATAGATAGCAGAAAAAAGACAACAAAATGTCTGGTCTCCTGGTCCTCCAGGATAAAAAAACCTTCTCTATATAAACTTAATGAAAATCATTCAGTAGTTTATTGCAGAGGAAAAAGAACAGGACCAAACATTAATATATAATTGATATTCATTTTGGTGTGGTTCTGGAATAAATGATTTCTGCTTGAGTTGTAGACAGGATATTTATGGGGCTTGATATATGTGCATAGCTGTACAAATACCCAGATATTTATAAAGGTATATGCATTGTCCATTGTGATTGATAGAAATAATGGCAATATGTTCAAAATAAAAATACAGAAACATAAATATATACATAAAATTTAAAGGAGTATCAGCACCAATATATAAATGCTAATATTACTGAATGTGCATCTGTCCTCATAAGGCAGAGGATTTGCCACACTTAGAATAATGGAAGAATAATAAAAGTAAAAAGAAATTTCATTTGCATAAACATATACTAGCCTGTAAGTGCTTTTAAACAAAAATAAGAATTAACTAAGATCTGAGAAAACATCTTTACAGGAAATATGAAAAACAAATGTGTTAAATTATATAACACCCATAAAAAAGTATCTCACTCTGGCCAGGTTGCTCCTTTGGTTGGAATGTTCTCTCATACACCAAAATTTTGCAAGTTTGATCCCTAGTGAAAACACATACCTAGATTTTGGGTTCTATTCCCAGTTGGTGCACGTGCAGGAGGCAACAGATCAATATTTCTAACATTGATGTTAATTTCTTTCTCTCTCCTTTCCTCTCTCTCTAAAATCAATAAATGAATCCTCAGATGAGGATTAAAAACAGAAAAAAATATTATATATTAATGGTATAGGAAGTCCTACTAGTGAATACATGCCATAAGTAGGTATACAGATGAATAAATGCACATGAACATCAATCAAACATATTAGTCATTTGAAATATAGATCATTTCTATTTGTCTTTCATTTTACATTTCTCTCCCTCCATTATGGATGGTTCCATAAGTATGTAAATTTCTCTCTCTCTCTCTCTCTCTCTGTGTCTCTATCATCTATTATCTATCTATCTATCTATCTATCTATCTATCTATCTATCATCTCTATCTAAAATATTAATTTGCCTCCAAATGTCAACACTGTACAGAAAGATAAACTCAGGGAAGTGTCATCTCTCTCTATTCCTTCTCTCATGCCCCATTGTCACCCACTATTACACACCCCTGTAGGAAATAATATCCCATTAATTTTTCTTCCATCTTTTTTACACTCCTTTTGCACAAATGACCATATATTGACATATATTCTTATTTTCCCTGATACACAGCGTTTGAAACTAATTAGTGGAGCCCCAAAACATGGGTTGGAAGGCCTAATACCCAGTAGTTCATAACATGACTCTCTTTGGAAACAGAGTTTTTAAAGAAGTAATTAAGATTAAATGAGGTCATTTGGTTGGTCCTAATTTGCTCTAAGTGATGTGCTTATTAAGGGGAAATTTGGAAACACAAGGAGACACCAGGATGTGTGCACACAGTGGACACAGCAAGAAGGCAGCCTCTGCAAGCTTTGGTGAGGCCTCTGAGAAACCAGGCTGCCTGCACCTTGATCTTGGACTATAAGCCTCCTTAGAACTTAAACGTTTCTGTTTTTTATGCAACAGAATCTGTTGTATTTGTTATGACATCTTTAGCAAATCAATTCACATAGTTATAAATATTTATTCTATGTTTATATTAAAAGATTATCATTTAAATTTACAAATAAGAGTAATTCTTAGGGATCACTCATTAATCTCTAGAAGAGATCTAACTATACAAAACAAAAATGATTGCTGTTAAATTATATTACAGCCAGTAGACATAATTTTATATAGGTATTATTAAAATCAGTTTAGTGAATAATCATAAAATTCTTATGACCCTCTATGCGAATTGGTTCAAAACACTTTATTTGGAAGAACAATAAATAACTTGTGTGTCTTCAAAGGGATAAGTTTATATAGAGAATTACTTCTATATAGCTTCCATGTGTCATGTTACTGACTTTAACTCACACTATGGGAAGTCCACAAATTATTGTTCCTGTCACTACTAAAGTCTTGTGAAAATTCTATCCACTGATGGTCTAGCTACTGAGCAAGAAGGCAAGCTGTGTCACATGGCAGGGATGGCGGGGGGAGTGAGCTGAGCAGCAAGCAGGAGCGCAGGATGTTGCTCTGATCTTCAAAAAAAGTACCGGTGCCGTGCTGGCTACCCCAATCCTATCAAACAAGGCGAGACTCAATATATTTACAATTTAAAAGAGTCAAATGATATCTGTGGGAAAAGGTGAATAAAAGCATCATATTTCCACTGCACCAACTGCTGACCTGAAGGAAGCCTTTTTTTTCTTTTTCATCCAACAGAGCCCGGTATGACTGAAGCAGTTTGATAGTGAGTATTATTTTCTATTTTCTATAGTATCATACAGCTCAATTTCAGTATTTGTTGTACTTCAGCATATCAATCCTGTTTTGTGGTGTTAACAGTGGATGGATAATTGGGAAACAATGTCCTTGCAAACAAGGGGTTTTAAAAGTAAAACTGAAAATAATTTTGAATAGTTGAAGTCTCTAAGTGAAAAGGAAATTCTTTAAAAGTGGAAGAAGCATCAAAAGTTTTGCTACAAGAGATCAGAGTATCCACAGGAGTAGTCCACACATTCCCAGTCCCATCGTTTATCTGTTGGTTCAGTTATACAAGGATAAAAGGGTGTAACCAAATTGGGTAATTTGAGGAGAATTTAATAA
Source organism: Anoura caudifer (assembly GCA_004027475.1). Classification (NCBI taxonomy): domain Eukaryota; kingdom Metazoa; phylum Chordata; class Mammalia; order Chiroptera; family Phyllostomidae; genus Anoura; species Anoura caudifer. The sequence continues at coordinate 68,776 of PVKU01005133.1, read as the reverse complement.
ATGGGCTATCTTCAAAAACATGAGAAGAGTTTGGGTAAATCATAAAAATTAGTACACTATCATCAAATTAGTAAGAGGTGGGAGGGCTAGCCTGTTACGACTCCACTGTAGGAATGTATGAGAGGAATGGAGAGTTATTAGTGGAAGTGGAAAGACACAGGATCCCATGCAGAGAGGGTCCACGGCAGGAAGCTGAAGTCTATGACAACAAATCCAGTAGGAAACCAAAAAGCTAATTCCCTGACCTCATGTTTTCTTGCTCAGATCTCCTGTTGGAGTTCATCATTGAATAATTCAGACTCAATGCCAAATGGAATTTTGTGTGCCAACTAAGCTATGGTATGGTACTCGATTTTTGGTCAAACACTAGCCTAGATGTTGCTGTGAAAGTGATTTTCAGATGTGATCAACATCTAGATCAGTAGACTTTGAGTAAAGTAGATTATCCTGTGTAAAGTGGGTGGACTTCATCCAAAGACCTTAAAAATACTGAGGTCCCCCTAGGAGGAAAGAATTCTGTCCCTTAGACAACCTTCAATTCATGGCAGTAACATCAACTCTTGCCAGAATGTCTAGCCTGCTGGCCAGCCCTGCACATCTTGAACTTGCCAGCTCCGAAAATCATGTAAAACAATTCCTTAAAATCTCTGTCTACCTGTCCCCTTCTCTCTCTCCCTCATACACACACACACACACACACACACACACACTCACACAGATATACACATATATACATACATATATGTATGTATACACACAACATATAAAATATTTTATTTTATTTCTGGAGAAATCTAATACAGGGAGTGCCTCCCAACAGAATTTTATGTGAAGGATTTATGTACAGGTTTTTGTATGTAGATATATACTACTGGCTGTGGTGAAAAGAGTTTGAAATCTTTCAGGGAACACTAAGAAAATAATAAAAAGTTTTGAATGTTACCTGGCTGGCAGTAAGTAAACCCTGGCCTCTGATGAAGCTGCTTTCTGTTATGCTAAAGTAAGTATCCAAGGCACACCTCATTATTTTATAGCAACAATATACCAGCAGCAGCAGAGACTGGGAACTTCTCAGAAATGCAAATTCTCTGGCTCCACCCCAGATGTTCAGGATCAACAACTCCGGTATTAAGTTTAGGCATATGAGTTTGAGCACATCATCTACATAATTATAAAGCATGCTAAAGTTTGAACATCATGATTATAAGTAAATTTGGAAACCCAACATAATTTAACTTGCTGTCAGCTTGTATTTACCATTATTTAACCTAACTTGGGATGATGATAAGAAATAAAGATTATTGTGCCATTCAAATATAGCCTATCAGCGATGTATATTTTTAATAAATGTGAGGTAGTAAACTACAGTTGGCGCTGCTAGAAGTCTTTTGTTCCAAATCCATCTCTGGAGGTGGCACAAAAGCCACAGAAAAGTATATAGATATGACACATTAATAATGATTTTGGCAGGTGGTCAAAAGGTATAGTCTCCTAGTTTTAAATATTATGAGGATGTAATGTAGAGTATGGTGACTATAGCTATAATACAAATACTGTATTACATATTTGAAAGGTGCTTAGTAGATCTTAAAAGTTCATATCATGAGAAAAATATTGTAACTATGTAAGGCGATAGAAGTTAACTACAGTTATTGTGATATTCCAAAAAATACAAATATAGAACCATTATGTTATATATCTGAAATTAATAATAATGTTAAATGGCAACAATATCTCAATAAAAACAATTTTAAGGTAAGGATTACCCTTGGGAAGAAATAAAAAGGCAGGGAAGAGGATATTCAGGTGTCCAAACTGAGAAACAGACACATCTCTAAACATGAGTGCCTGCCCGATCAGAATCTCCTGCAGTACCAGCAAGAGATGGTGAAAAAAAATGCTTTTGAATAAAAGCAGTGCCTAGGCTGAGAGTACGAGGCAGGATATGGTGTGCTGTCCTCGGAGGTGGGCAGGCCTGGCTGTGGCCCTGAAGCTGCCTACTCTCAGCCATTCATTAACTTAAATTCACCAGAAGGCCATAAGGAGGGACCTGGGCACCCACCACTCTTCTCAGGTGCATATTAACGGCCAACAAGGCTGATCTCATCAAGGGAGATGAACTAATGGAAAAACAATCAGGTAATTGAGGAGCGCAATCATTGTGTGACATGCCTAACGGAATTCCAATAGGTGAAATAAAGCTCTTTAGGGCATGGAGTTAGTATTTACAAATGTGAACAGTCACATGGAAACAAAGTATCAAAATATACATTTTAAATAATTCAAAAATGCAACAAAACTAAAAATAAATTATTGAGCTGGAAAATCTAGTTGAGCAACTCTTTGCTTCACAGAAAATAATAGAGATGGAAAATATAAAAGCAAGTTTCAAACGCATGGAAAATAGAAATAAAAATGCCAATATCTACATAACAAAATTGCACTTTTCAATGTTTGGTGTGGAATATCTAATCTTAGGATGCCAGAGAAATTTATATTGGACTAAGATTACAGCTCATAACAATTATGGAAACTGGATGTTAAAAAACAATATTTAAAACCATTGGAGAGTAACCATTTGGAGGAGAAACAACTCGTAGCGCAGGCCAAGCCCCCTAGACCCTCCATCATGCCAAACACCAAGCGTACAAACGATGCCATTCAAGGCCACCCAGCCACGCAAGGCCCTAGACCAGAACTGTCTGCTTCCAACACTGTTACCACAGTCAACACGACTGTGGGGTGTATTTGAAAGCTGCTTTAAAAAGCGCATCCTAAAAGTTCTAATCACAAAGGAAACAAGATATTTTCTCTTTTTTGTTCTTGATAACTATGAGGTGGTGGGAGTTGACTAAAGTTACTCTGGTAATCATTTTGGAAATATATGAAAATCAAATCATTGTGATTTACACCTTAAGCGGTAAAGTATGCCAGTTAGATCTCAATAAAGCTGAAAGAGAAAAGATAGATTCTTGGTGCGATAAAAGAAGCATTCTTATTTTAGAAAAAACCTTCACTGACTCTAACATGACCACTGGTCCAGAAGCCAGACCTCCATACACTTGGTGTGTTTTCGGAAAAGGGGCTGGCGATGTGAATACGTAATAGTGGGCATTCCGTGACTGACATGATCTTAAAGGTCCTAATGGAGAGAGTTGTCATGGCAATTCCGTTCCATCGCTATGTAAAATACAGAAAACAAAATGTAGAAGTGAGAAATGAAACCTAAGTAATATAGTGATAAATCGCTATTTCGTGGTGGTTTGTCATGCAATAAATACTCCTACAGGAAGAAAATCACGTGCAGTCACATCTAAAGTAGTTGTGCTACTTTATACTCTTTAGCACTGTACGAAAGTTGTAGTGCCTACACATCTTTGACAATAATTGGTAGAGTTAATCTTTTTCATCATAGTCGTTCTTATAAGTGTATAGTTGTATTTCACTGTGGCTTCACTTCTATTCCCCTAAGGCTGTTAATATGGAGCCCTGTTTACTGTCCTTACTTGCCATCACTATGTCTTTTTGGTAAAGTGTCTGTTTAAACCCTTTCTGCCTATTTTTAATTAATGAGTTTTGAGAGTGCTTTACATGCCATTTATGAGACATATTATTTGCAAATATTATCATCCAAGTTGAGGTTGTTCTTATCATTCCCTTAACTGTTTTATTTGAAGATCAGAATATTTTAAATTAGTGAAGTCCAACGTTTCAATATGTCATTTTATGGATTGTACTGTCCTCACGATACCTAAGAAATTTCAGCCTAACCCAGGAGCACGGAGAGTTTGTCTTATTTAGGGTCTGGATCAGGGTGACGTGAGCAAGGCCCCAAAGGGACACGGTTCACATAGGTGCTCACGCTCAGAGCCGTGCACACGTGTGTGCCCTCCCTTGGGCCCTGCCCACCAGCACTGAAATGCCATTGCTCCAATGGCAAAGATTTTTGTTGGTTTAGCTCTTGTCTACATTCCCAGTGACTATAACAGTTCCTGGCATACGCTAGGAACTCAATAAACATTAGTTTAATGAAAGAATAAAATAAAGAATGATATTTCAATTTTAGAGAGCCCATGGCAAGTAATCATGAGATATAAAAAAAAGTATTGCATTTCCACATATGAATATAACCATTGTGGAGAAAGTACATAGATAAATATATCAATCCCAGGAAAAATATTATTTTATTTATAATGATCCTGAGATAAAGGAGTCAATGCAATTCTAATTTTCTTTTTCATATTCTCTTATTTGCAATTTTAAAAACAACCATCCACATTTTTTTTTAGACAAGCAAAGCAATGGAGGTTTAGGCAGGGTAAACGTAACTTTTTATATTCTCGTAAAAGTACCAGAATCACCTAATGCCTGGTATACATTAGGAACAGATAAAAAGAAAAAGAACAATGGTCCATTATTCAGTTTCAATAAAGAGCGCCTAGTGTTCTCTCCTCTTTTAATAGCCACAGCAGAATACCACGGACGAGTCTTTAAATATTTAATTAGGAACAATAAAATGATCTGTGTTTGGATCAGGAGAGTTGTCTCCAAAATAATTCACATTGTTTTACAGTCTTTTTTTTTTTCTGTAAAGGGAAAAATCCCTCAGCTCTGAAAAACATACTACCTCAGTAAGTGCTATTATTTTTACCTAGATGTACTGTAAAATACTTTATGTGCATTAGAGCTTCAATAAAGAAAGTAGTTTCTTTCCCTTTATCATTCTTTCCCCCTAATATTTCTACCAATAAAGTATAACTCCCATATAATGGGTTGGGGGGTACGTAGTTTCTCTCACATTTATCAATTTTTAACTTTCTTAAAAAATGAAACATCGTTAACTATAAATCTCCCAAAATTTCCATTTGGGTTATTTATTTGCTGTTATTACTATCAGTGTTTGTTTAATTTATTTCTTCATTGATTTTTTTTTATTTTTCTTGAGTTTATTGGTGTGATACTGGTTAGCAAAATTATACAGGTTTTGGGTGCACAATTCTACGACACATCTGTGCACTGCATTATGTGTTCACCACCCCAAGTGAAGTCTCTGTCCATGATCATTCATCGCCCTACACCTTCCTCTACCTCCCTGTACTCCCTGTTCCTCAGCAATCACCACACTGTTGTCTGTGTCCATGAGGTTTTCTCCCTTTTCTCTACTTCTTGCTCAATCCATCCATCCCTGCCTGCCTCGCCTCCCCATTCCCTCCCTAGACTGCTATCAGCCTGCTCTCTAAGAGTCTAAGTATTTTGCTTGTTAGCTCATTTTGTTCATTAGATTCCACATAGGAATGAAATCGTATGGTACTCGTCTTTCTCTGGCTGGCTTATTTCTCTGGCTCTATCCATGCTGTTGAAAAGGGTAAGATTTCCTACTTTTCCTACAGTACATTCTATTGTGTAAATGTATCACAGCTTTTTTATGCACTCATCTATTGATACTTGGGCTGCTTTCAAATCTTGGTTATTGTAAATAATGCTGCAGTGAACATAGGGGTGCATATTTTATTTTGAATTAGTGTTTCAGTTTTCTTTGGGTATATTCTGAGAAGTTAAATCGCTGGGTAATTCAGAATTACTTTCTGAAGTAATTCTACACTGCTCTCCACAGGGTCTGCATCTATCTGCATTCCCACCAACCGTGCATGGGGGTTCCCTTTTCTCCATATCATGGCTTCCACTTGTTGTTTGTTGATTTATTGATTATAGCCACTCTGACCAGTGTTAGGTAATATCTCCTGGTGCTTTTAATTTGCATTTTTGATAGTTACTGATGTTGAGCATCTTTTCATAAGCCTATAGGCCATGCGTATGTACTTATTGGAGAAGTGTCTGTTCCGGTCCCTTGCCCATTTTTTATTGGGTTCTTGTGGGTTTTTTGTTGTAAAGTTTTATGAGTTCTTATAAATTTATAAAAATTGGCTATTAATCTCCTATCAGATGTATCAGTGAATATGTTCTCCCACTCAGTACGTGGTCTTTTCATTTTGCTGATGGTTTCTTTTGCTGTGCAAAAAAAAACTTTTTAGTTTGATGTAGTCCCATTTATTTATTCTTTCTTTCATTTCCCTTGCCCCAGGAGATATATCAGAAAAAATATTGCTATGAGAAATGTTCGATATTTTATTGCCTATGTTTTTAATAAGAGCGTTATCTTAATTTCTAATTTTAATCAAAGACATAAAATAATAATTAAAATGTGAATGTTTTATTTTGTCAAATAAAAAGAAATTGTGTGTATGTGTGTGTATGTTCCTGTACATATTCAGTTATCATAACAAAGTCTATATTTTAATTTATTTTCTTTTGAATTCAAAACTAGTTATTATTATTTACTAATTATGGTTTATTATCAAGTACAGGTCTCAATTGTTGACGAAATAATGGCATATCTTTGCCATTTATTATTATTTTATAGTGCATGTAACCTAAATAACAAGGTTCCTAGAAAACATATAATTTTGCATCACTAAATTAATAATTTTAGTTTATATAAAATGAATATATTACTCAAATAAATTATCTTATGATTAAACACTTACTCTTTTACCTGGATTTTCTTAAGGGTCAATTTAAAAAATGGAGTAACTAAAAAATAATTACTCATTTTGAATTAATTTATAGCTAGGATTCAGGAAGTTTAAATCCTTTAAAGAATATTTTTAGTTTTCTACCAAAAGAAAATTTTAAAATACATTTTATCATTGTCTCTGCTTAATTTGTTGTTAGTTGTTGGTGTATGTATGACAAATAAACCCTTTATAAAATCTTTGTTTGGGGAAATGGTGGTCTGTTTATTCAGAACAAATTTCCAGCTAACACAGTTTTTAAATCCAGCAACTTTTTCCCTAATTTCTTAAGAGTGTTAAAGATTTAAGGAGAGCAGATAATTGCCAACTAAATTTGAGAGGATCTGAGAATCTAGAAAGATAAAAAAATAACTCTCAATTAACTTATGCCCTGAGGAAAATTTAAGGTCAGAGAAAACTGAGGCTTTAGACCACTGACCTTCAGGGGAAAGGAGGTGAAAGTCAAGGGCAAGGTTTAAGGAAAACTGTCCTTAATAAGCTGCAAATGCAAAGGGGTACAAAAGCTGGGAAAAGAATTAAAGAAATCCACTTTTTCCTCATGATAACTCCACTTCCAGGAGACTGACAGAGTGGAGTTGGTAAAAAAGAACAGAAAGCAATTTTGAGAAATTGTGGCTACAGATCATCTCTCTCAAGAATTTTTTGGGAGGAGCTAGAATTTTTAATGATATAATGTATCATCATATAAGATTGTCTCTGATTTCCACAGACTTGAGTATCTTGCAGAAGTAAAAGCTAATCCTCTCTGAAAGAAATTATCTTCATTCAAAGTCCAAAATACCCACAAAATTATATAAGCATCATTCCTTTAAAGATAATTAGACACAAAAGATAGCATATTTGAAAATGCATCAGATATAGTGATTACTAGACATGGAATATAAAGCAATAAAGTTTGAGATTTTAAATAAGTAAAATACAAGTTTAAAATATCTGTAGAGGAAAATGAATTATAAAACAAGATATCACATAGGTAAAAAAATAAAATACACAAAACATGGAAACACATAAGAAAACATATAACACACACACACACTGTCTCACACAAGGGACGGGTCCTTTACTGTGCATATATGCTACCAGTATTATTTCTTCTCTTACTATGTGCCTTGTCTTCACCACTTTAAAATTTCTGAATTTATCATAATCTAATTTAGCCACTATTTTTCCGTATGGTCAGTGCTTTTTTTGTATTCTGCTTAAGAAATCATTGCCATCTCTGCGGTAATGAAGGTATTTCTTCTATTTCTTTTCTCTAGAAGCACTACTATTTTGCTCTAGAGGTTTAAATATGCACTCCACCAGGAACGATACTTTTATTTAATTTTCATCCACTTAACTTTTAAATTCCACCAGTGTTTTGTCTTTGCTTCAAAGAAACTCTTCACTGGGAATCATGTAGAGCCCTTCATTTATCAAGTATCATCTATATCATACATTCAAGCAATTATTTTCTGCACTTCTCTAGCTTCTAGGAAATTTCTATAATCCTAACTTTTGGTTTTATAGAATTCAAAAATGCAACATAGGCAGTAGATGAGAAGGAATAAACAGGAAAAGTGTATGTGAAATTGTGTGTGTGTGTTTGATGATCACTCTCTATTAATGCACTTGTTTTGAAAATATTCAAATTTAATGATTTATAGCAATCTCCCACTGCTTTATCCTCTGTAATCTATCAGGCAGGTTGCAAAGTTTATGAATGGGCACAGCTTCCTGGAGAGTTTGCAAGACAGAAACAAAGAAGACAGTGCTCTCTACTGCTTGCTGTATTTAATGAGTGTAAACCAAAGTTTTGTTGCTAATAAAAATAATCTTTGTAAAATTACCCAGTCATTTGGAGTGCTATAAAGAAGCTGTTGTCAATAAAAGCTGTGATTATTACGATGGTTTCATTCTATTTCTGTGGTAATTAGTTATTATCATTATTTATTACTTTATTTTATGGTTATTGCTTGCAATTTCAGACTTTAAGTACTGAAAGCATAAACAGTGCTAATTTAATTACAGTGTTAGAATTTTAAAACTACATTCAATATTGGGATTATTAATAAGTATACTTCAGATGACTATTCTAATAACAATTTGCATTTTGCCTGATTTCCTGTTTATTATAATTTTGAACAAATTAATATGTTTGTAGTCTTGAAAATTGTCATGGCAAAATGAATGCCATTCTCATGGGGCTAGTTTTAGTAATTAAACTTGTGATGTTTATAGTTAAATAAGGCGATAAAACTGGTAATGAGAAATCTTATATATTTAATAAATTATATAATTATTAAAAAAGGCATCTTCTATGACAGACCTAAAAACTTAAAGTAGCACCCAATATAAACAATGTGAGAAAAGGAAGACATTTAAACCCTTCTGTAATTGTTTTCTTTTTGATAAGACACAGGGTCTCTATTTGTTTAAAATAGTTTTGTTAAAAATTTATTTGAACTTGCTGATTCTATTTAACTTTGTACTTCCAACCCTTTGTAACATTAAAACATCGGTGATTTGCATCATTGAAAGGTTAATAGATTTCATGAGTCAAAAGAATAATCCTTTTTGAGCAAATATAAATTAACCAGGAATAAATATGAAGATGGATGGAATTTAGGATTTTGAATAAAATCATATTCAATATCATTTTTCAATCATACTATTGAAAAAATAATGAAAGAGAACTTCCTGAATTTGGCAAAGGAAATAGACATGCAAGCCCAGGAAGCACAGAGTCCCAAACAAGGTGGATGCAAAGAGGCCCTGTCCAAGTCACATCAAAATTAAAATGTCAAAGAACAAGAGAGAATTTTAAAAGCAATGAGAGTAAAGAAGTTAGTTACCTACAGGTAAATTCCAAAAAGACTGTCAGCTGACTTATCAAGAGAAACTTTGCAGGCTGGAAGGGATTGGCAAGAAATATTCAAAGTCATGAAAAGCAGGGACTTATAGCCAATATATCTCTGCCCAGAAAAACTATCCGTTAGAATCAAAAGGCAGGTAAAGAGCTTCCCAGACAAGAAAAAGCTAAAAGAGTTCATCATCGCCAAAGCATTATTATATGAAATGTTAAAGGGACTTATTTAAGAAAAAGAAGACCAAAAGCAATAAAGTGGCAAAAATACATATCTATTGACAATCGAATCTAAAAAAAAAAAAACAATTAAACAAACAAGAACAGAGACAAAATCATAGATATGGAGAGCATTTTGATGGTTGCCAGATGGAAGGGGGAGGTGCAGAAACGGGTGAAGAGGTGAGGGGATTACAAAGTACAAGCAGGTAGTTACAGAAGAGCCATGGTGATGTAAAGTACAGTATAGCAAGTGGAGTATCCAAAGAACTTATACCCATGACCCATGGACGTGAACAATGGTGAGGGAATTGCCTGAGGGAGTGAGGTTGCTGGGTAGTAGGGGGAAAAGCAGAAAAATCAGGACAACTGTAACAGCATAAACAATCAATTATAATTTAATGAATATATAATAATGCAATTGTGTTGCAGCTTGTCAAGGCTGGGCAGGTCCACTCTAGCTTCGGGGAGATGGAAGGAAGTGTGAAGAGCGGTGGGGATGCTTGACATACCTTCATTCACAGGTGGGTGAAATATGCACACCGCAAGCTGTGGGTCCCTCTGCATGTCTCTGCATGGCACACGTCGTGGCCCTTGCTCTCCAGCATGGCACCCAGCAGGTAGCCCAGCCCCTTTTTAAATACTAGAACAAGCAAAAAGCCAGAGAATTATATAACATAGCAAAATTCTGTGCATTCGGGCCCACTTCATGTTATGGGAACAGTTTATTGGTCTCAGTCTCAAAGCTATGAGGACACTACTTATTAGGCCCATTCAAGGCTATGGGAACTGCTTCCCTTAGTTGCCCAGACACCTGGGTGAGGAAGCCAGACTGCTTCCACTTGCTCTACAACAATGTAGAGGGAGTTGGAGTGTAAAGGTGGAGAGTTTTTGTATACAAACCATTAAGATATTTATAAAAATAGATATTTTATAGAATTACAATGGAAACAACAAAGAAAACATCTACACAATACACACAAAAATAAATGAAAAAAGAAATCAAAGCTTATTATGCTAAGAGAAAGGCAATGAGAGAAGAAAGGTACAAAACAACAAGACATAGTATAAATGACTAAGAGAATAGCAATACTTAGTTCATTTTGTTGACAATTACTGTAAATATAAGTGGATTAAACTCAGCAATAAAAAGACATACCTCGGCTGAATATATTTAAAAACAAGACCCCACTACACACTGTCTAGAAGAAATTCACTTTAGTTATAAAGACACACATAGATTGGAACTAAGAAAAAGAAAAAAAAATCCATGTATCCATGTATAGTTACCAAAAGAGAGAAGGGATGTCTATATTAATACTATACGAAATAGACTTTAGTCAAAAACTGTTACAAGAAACAAGGAAGAATACTGAGTAATGATAAAAAAGATCTATTCATCAAGAATATATAAAAATTATTAATATCTGTGCATCTGACTCCAAAGCTCTGAAATATATAAATCAAACATTGACAGAATTGAATGAAATACGAAGAGGGACACAATAGTAGGGGACTCCTACACCCATATTTCAATAATGGAAAAACAGCCAGAATATCAATATAAGGAAACAGATAATGTGATTAACATGATATAACAGACATAAAGAGAACATTTCAATAAACAACAGGATACACATTATTTTTAAGGGCACATGGAATCACATGATAAGACACAGGATAAGTTTTCACAAATTCAAGATGATCGAGAAGGGGAATACTACCGAGCCATAAGAAGAGATGAATTCTTGCCATGCGTGATGACATGGATGGATCTTGAGAATATCATGCTAAATGAAATATGTTGGAAAAAGCCAAGAACCATATGATTCCACTTATGTGGGATACAAGACTGAAAGCAACAGATGAACAAACAAGACCACCAAACAGGAACTCATACCCACAGACAACAATACAACAGTTACCAGAAGGAAAGGAGGATGGGAGATAGTGAAGGGTGGATGGAGTTGATTGTATCGTGATAGAAAGAGACTTGACTTTGGGCAATGAGTACACATGCAATATACAAATGATGTGTTATAGAATTGTACACTCTTCAAATCTGTATAATTTTATTAACCAATGTTATGCCAATAAACTTAATTAAAAATTCAAGAAGATTAAACTTCATGCAAAGTAATCTCCTGATTACAGTGTAATAAAACTAAAAATCAATAGCAGACAGAAAACTGGAAAATCTACAAATACGTAAAAATTCAGCAACACACTCCTAAACAACTAATATGTCAAAGAAATTTCAAGGGCAATTTAAAAATTCCTTGAGATGAATGAAACCAGAAACACACTGCACACCAAAACATGGACTGAAGTGAAAGCTGCACTACAAGGGATGTTTATAGATCTAAAAGTATAATAGAAAACTTCACCTCTCAGTGAACTAGAAAAAAAATACTCAACTAAACCCAAAGCTAGCAGTAGAAAGAAAATGCTGAAGATTGGGGCAGGGATTAATAAAATATAGAAGAGAAAACCAGTAGCAAAAAAATGTGATGAAACAAAGTGTTTTGATCTCAAAGAGATGTGTGTTCACCTATGATCATAGCAACTCTATGAACAATACTAAGAGCTGAAAAGCAACCTAAATGTCCGTCAGTAGATGAATGAATAAGCACATTGTGGTATAAAGAAGAAAATCCTGTCATAAGCTGCAACATACAGGAATCTGAGAACACTAGGTTAACTGAAATAAGTCAGTCATGAAAAAGGCAAATACTGAAAGCTCTCATTTATATGAGGTATCTAAAGTAGTCAAATGCATAGAAACATACAATTGTAGTTTACAGGAAAGGGTGAAAAGGGAATTGTTATTTAATGGGTGTAGAATTTCAGATTTGCAAGGTAAAAGCTTCTGAAGAATTTTCACAACAATGTGAAATAAAATATAAACAGTGATGTTTGTATATTATTTATAATAATATAAAATAATAACATGCATATCATTTATTAAATATACTAAATATTAGTTTATATATTTTAAATATATGATAATTTATAAAATATTTATAAATGTATTACACATGTATATATAATATCTGGGGGTGGAACCCAGGTATCAGTAATTTTACAATTTTGTGGATGAAAAATGTGCGCAGTTATGGTTAGAAAATTATAATCTTCTTAGCACTGAAGCAATAACTGGACCTAGTAAACAGCTTTGAACTTCAGTTTCCTTATGTGTGAAATGACAATAATAAACCTTCCCTGTTTGCTTACAATGTGTGAGAAAGGGCTTTCTAGACCTCAAATGTAACCAAAAATCAAGTTTTAAAGTAAAATCTTGATAGACTCTAAGCATTGGGTATATGAGTTGTTGACTGACAAATTCTTTCAACTCTACTATGTGTATAAAATATTTTTAATGTAAAAATCAGGCTTCATTACATTGCAAAAATTGCCAAAATTTGGACATTATTTCATGGCATTTCATTAAAAAAGTTATTCTTAGTCATTTGGTATAGTAAAAGTATTCTTGGGCCTAATTATTTACTTCTCCCTCAGTGAGAGTATTGTATTTCTTTGTTCTGTGAACATCAGGATTTGCTATGTGGCTCACTTTGGCCAGTGAGATATCAGCAAGAAAGACTCTTCTGAGAGGAGTTCTTAAGAATTGTACCCTGGCTCTTACTGATCCAGGGGCCCTTTTTCTCCAAACTGAGGTTGCTTCCTCAGCCTTTGGACCTTGAATAAAGAAAAGAGCTTCAGGTAAACCATGAGGATATATAAAAAGAACAGAAAGTACATTTTTGTTGTTCAGAGTAACTAAGATGTGAGTATTTTCTTAATGCAATATAAGAGGTGAGGCTAGTAAACAAAATCTTACTAGCACAATTTGAAAGCTCTTAAAAATAAAATTATCCCTAATAAAGTGAATCATTCTGATTAACAAAAAACAAACACCTGAAGGAACTCATGTTTACAGGCAATTTCAGAAATATCTAGTTTAAAAAAAAGAATAAAGGCCTTATAGTTAATGCTACTCCTTGGTCAATGAATGAATAACAAAACCACAATAAACAAACAAACAAAAATGGTCAAATTCTATCTGTACCTTCCTCACTTAACGTGTTTTTCAGATCATTTCATATTATCCCAAGTAAAATCTATCACCTTTTGTGATAAATGCATTATATTCCATTTTAAAGTTGTACTTTTATTAACCAATTTTTTGTTTGGGAACAATTAAGATTTTGTTCTAGCCTTGATACAATCAATGTTGCAATAAAAGTCTTTGAACAAAAACAATCCAGTTTACTAAATGAACTGGACTTCATTCTTGTTTACTAACTGTCCCTGCAAGTTTGCTCCATGAGCTCATAACTCCTTCATTCTTACCTAATAAAATATCCTTCAATCTTTTAAGACATCCTCACAAATGTTATAGCAATGATAAACTTCATCCAATTGAACAACTGTTTTTCCTCTCCAGGTTTAACCTGTCTCAACTAGGACACCTACAGTGAAGTTGATGGCAACATAGACTTGTCTGTCTTCCTTAGTCTTAGTTTCTCATAATAGCTGCAGTTTGGGGCTCTTCGAGTGTTCAGTACAGGAGAAAGGTAAAATATCAAAAATATTTTATTTGACTGGTAGAAAAAAGTTTGTAAGAATTTTGTCCGGTAAGTTTTGATATTCTGTTGGTCTCTGGATATAGCAGAATCCTCTGACAATTCCTTCTGTACTATCACTGTTTGCTGGATTCTTTAAATAGTCCCTTACCTCATATTGCTGAGGATCCTTCGTCTGTAGAATATTTGCCACAGACAATGCCATCTCCACCTGGCATCTTAAAAGTCTCCCCTCACTTTGGAGTTTCCAGTATCTCAGAATTCTAGACGCAGTTATCATGGAATCATTATCCATCCCATGGGAAACGCTCACACTTCTGCAATTGCAGCCCTTATATACTCCTGTCTCTTTGCTATGCCACAGCATGGCAGCCGCCATGAAAACATCCTCAGGCATAATTCAGGAACCGGACTCTCTGTTCCTTAAACGGAACAAAAACATGTCAAGCAATCTTAGAAGTTTCTTGATGGCCTTGTCACTTAGCTTGAGAAAGATGGTAAGTAGTCGCTTCTCCTTTCACATGGAGGAAATACAGAATGTAACACTGTACTTACTGAAGGCTTCTCAAATCCTCTCTGAAGTTAACCTCATCACTGATCTCCTGAACCACTCAATAAAATCTTGGCATCTTCCTTTACAGCCCAGAACGGGATAGCAGTAGGAGAGTTGGCTTTACAATTTCTCAGCAATGTTTAGGCTATGCTGTGAAGTAGCCACCTTTAGAATATTCAGGATACTACAATTTGATACAGATAATGCAAAAAACATGAAAAGACATCATTTAACCTATTATTTTGTAACTTGATATTCACATGTGATCTGTATGTAGGCGGTATGCCTGGAGGTGTAATTGGTTTGTGAAGTAGGTCCACTGTTAAAGGAATTGCCTTAATACCCGACTAAGAGGCCACATCCATTTCCATTACCACTAAGTTTCACATTACTTTTTAACTCATTCTTTGTTCATGCAGTTTAAATAGCATACCACTTTTGCCCTTTGGAAAGATTAAACCAAATTATGATGTTTTTAACACAGGCTTTCAGAAAGTTTTAACATTGCATATCTTTTATTGTCTTTTTTAATTTTTTAAAGTGTTTATTTATTTATTTTAAATATCTTATCTATCTATCTATCTATCTATCTATCTATCTATAGAGAAGGGAAGGAAAGGAGAAAGAGAAGGAGAGAAACATCAATGTGTGATTGTCATTCGTGTGTCCCCAACTGGGGATCTGTCCCTTAACCCAGGCATGTGCTGTGACTGGGAATTGAACCAGTGACCTTTTGCTTCGCAAGCCAGCACTCAATCCACTGAGCCACACCAACCAGGGCTTATTAAGTCTTTACATATGTATATATTTTGAGTCATATTTTTAAATGTGCACTGATTTATCCATTTGTAGGTCATTTTACAGATACCATAATAGTATTATCATTATAATTAAATGTGTCTAGGTTTGTTGCCAGAGAGAATAATAACTGTAATCTGATTGATAATAAAGAGATTATGTATTATGGTCTATTATTTAATTCACTGAATAATCCTCTTAATAATTAAGTTAATTAAGCTAGAAATCTAGGCTTCATCTTGACATCCTTATCCATGCTAACAATCTTTGCTAGATGTTCACTTCTTTCATTCTCAAAGCATATAAAATATTTTTAAAATTTTGGACAAATTTTAAGCTAGAAATCTAGGCATCATCTTGACATCCTTATTCATGCTAACAATCTTTGCTAGATGTTCACTTCTTTCATTCTCAAGGCATATAAAATATTTTTAAAATTTTGGACAAATTTTAAGCTAGAAATCTAGGCATCATCTTGACATCCTTATTCATGCTAACAATCTTTGCTAGATGTTCACTTCTTTCATTCTCAAAGCATATAAAATATTTTAAAATTTTGGACAAATTTTGACTCAGTAATTCCAAATGTAGGATGTGATAAATTATGTGTTCAATGATTTAGTGAAGAAAAACTTTCTATAAAAATTCTATCAAGCTCCGACTAGTGTGGCTCAATTGATTGGCATCATTCTGCAAAGCAAAATGTCAGCTGTTCAATTCCTGGTCAGGGCACATGCCTGGGTTGGGTATTCAATCCTCAGTCGGGGTACATTCAAAAGGCAGCTGATCAATGTTTTGCTCCTTCTTTTTCTCTTTCCCTTACTCTCTCTCTAAATATAAATAAATTTAAAAAAATATTTTTTTATTTTAATTGTTGTTCTTGTACAATTTTCTATCTTTTACTCCCATCCCAGCCCACCACCCCAGTCCTCTCCACCTCCCTCCCATTTCCACCCCCCTAATTTCTGTCCATGTGTCCTTTATACTTGTTCCTGTAAACCCTTCCCCCTTTCCCTGAAATTCCCTCCCCACTCCCCTCTGGTGACTTTCAGCCTGTTCTCAATTTCAGTGTCTTTGGTTACATTTTCTTATTTGTTTGTTTGTTTTGTTGTTTAGGTTTCTGACAAAGGTGAGATAAATAAAACCTTTTTAAAAGTTCTATCAAAGTACTGAGGACAATTTATACAAATTAATTTTCTCCATTATGATTAAGCAATGCTTTATTCTATAAAACATATTTTATTGATGTAAAATGCCTATATTTAAAAACAAGGTAAGTAAAATTTTTAAATAAATAGAGCATTATATTATTTGCAAAACTAAATTTTTACATATATATGTGCAGGTATATATAATATGTACAATTACATGTGTGTCTAAATCCCATTTATAGTACATAGAATATATACCTAATACATAATATATGAGAAGGGGCAAAAGTAGGTTTGCAGTTGTCAATGAAACACAGTTTATTCTTGTATCATTATTCATTCATTATTGTATTATTTTTCATACCAACAACTTTAAACCCATTTTCTCTACCTTGTGTATTCAATATGCAATATATATGCACCTATAAGCCCATTCAAAGGACTAGAGCTTGATTTATATAGACAAGTAAATCAAGTATAGTACTAGTGTATTGTTTTAAGTAATGGTATTATAAATTTTTTTATTATTACCCTGGTTTTAGTTTTTAATTAAAAATATTTAAATAGATTTTATTGATTACACTATTGGCTTTGTTTAAGCATTCTCTTTTGACCATGTAATTGTCATATTAGAAAGTAATTATATGTATTTAATATATATGATTACAAATATAACGATTAGGTTCAGTATGAATTAATGAATTAAATCATTAATGAAAGTAAATAATAATAAATTATAAACTTAGAAAAAAGAAATGTATACATGTAGTATTATAAATCTGCTGGAGATGAACCATAAATTTGATTCTTCAGTAGACATCAAACCACTAATAGTCAATAAGAGGATTACAAGACAGGTCAGTGAAACACAGGTTTTCCATGTGGCAAAGTGGAGTTTATTTTTCTCTTTCTGTCCACTTATAAGTGACATTGGAATGTGGACCATGTGGCAGTACTACTTTCTTACAACAGTGACAAATTTTATTAGGCTGTATGTAACAATGTTTGATGGCCATAGAATGATGGTATAAAATATAATATTTTGAAACTTGGAAAAAAGTTATGATTGATAAGGTAAACTAGGAAGAAAAGGGGAACAATTTAAAATATTTAATAAATGTCAAAGCTCAGTGATTTTCCCAAATCTAGTTTGATCTTGATTATATCTTTAAAAGGTTAACATCCCTTAGGGGAAGATCCTTTTTGGGGTAAAAGTATTCAATTTTAAAATTACCCATGGTGAAAAGTTGCATGTGCTCTAGGGAAAACTGTCTTGAGATAGTAAAGTCGGCTACTATTTGGAGAAATTTTCAAGATAGAACTTTTCTTGTTTGTTTACTGAATGTTCAGGGAAAAAATAACTGCCTCTTTACAAATCTACCATGAAATCATATGGTCTATAAAAAAGACCTTGGAGCAAAACTTGTAAGTATGGAAGAGGATGTGTATTGTTTAATCAGCTGCTATGAAATTAATGTGGTAACATTATTGTCACAAATAATTTCATTGATTTTTTCCCAAATTATTTATCTGCACATTAGTTTGTCAGTTCCCAAATTTATTTTACTCTGAATTCCAGTAAGGACATATAAATTAACTGCCATTAAAATGAATGTAAAGAAATATGGTTTAATTTGAATAAGGATTTAACTGGCTATAAGTATTGTGTTGATATGTAATTTTTTTACTTAGCTTTGAAAACTGTCACATAATTTGATATTTATTTTGTCAACATGTACAGCATGACTTCCTTGGAAAAAAATTTAGTTTGTGTTATCCATTGTATGGTATATTTATTAATCCAAATTATTTCATTAATTTATACCAGTACCATTAAAATATTTAGTTTCTAGTAAACTGAGGAACAGTAACCGCACCAAGCATATAAGATGTTAACATAGAAAATATCCTTTATTGACATTCTCTTTCTCATTTTATAAGAAGGAATTCCATATTACAATATGGAAGCAATTTCAAGAATGTGTCTTACAAAGATAGATTTTTATACTTTAGCTCACAGTTGCCTTTTTGTTTGAATCTGTGGGTAGTTGAATCTGAACCCAAAGCATTTTAATCCCAGAGATACTGCAACTTTCCGTTTCTTCCTTTCATGCAGGTTGTGGGAAGGAGGGGGGTTTAAGATGCTAGTAAGGTTGAATTTACATGGAAGTTCAAACTTCCATATACGTTTTTATATGGAAATATTTTTCTCAAGTATATGCTTATGATTTATTCATTTTCTGTGTGTATCTAAAGCTAAACAGAATAAGAAAGTCAAATCCGCAGAACACCCTCTCTATGCTAAAGCCAATGGTCTCACACCTGATTTTAGCATTTGGTACTTAATAGCAACATTTATCTGTGTTCCATAGTATTTAGCCCATGCTTTGTATATTGGAGTTTGAAGGGCTAATAATTAACATCTCTTGTACCAATCAGCTGTTGCAACAAAAACGCTGCACACTGTGATATGACTGAAAGCTATAATAATGTATTCTCTTGGATACACAGATCAGCTGGAAATTGGTTGATCTATGACAGTTTCGGCTGGATGGCTCTTCTTTGCACTTGGATTTCACTCGGATTAGCTAAGGTCATTCCCCAAGTGTGTTCAAGCAAGGGCCCAAACTGAATGGGCAGCAGCTGCAAAAAGAATCTTTATTTTGCAAAATGCAAACATCCTCGGTCAGAGAATTGCAACTGGTACATTTTCATTTCCTCCCCATTTATTTAGCCAAAAAATATTTTTCTTTACTAGATTTCTGAACAAATAGAAAAAGAGACAGAAATCAAATAATTGGTGGAATAAAAAATTGAAGAATATCTTTTGATGTAGGCTAAGTTGGTTTGGTCATGTTTCACACTTTTATTAGTATAAGTTATCTTACATATGTGTGGCAGCAGTAAAAGAGTAAAGCTAGAGGCTCATCCTCATTGAGAATTCCTATAATTATATTGTATTGTAATGCTGAATTGCACATACCCAATGGTTCATGTAACTCTCTCATTAGATTAATTACAGATTTTATTCTTCCAGTGAGACACAAAGAAAGATTATAGAGAATTGACACAGATGAAAACATGAGGAAGGAAAATGAGTGTCAAATAAGGTAAAAACAAGACAATTGAACTTAATAAAGTAAAGTACATAGTAATAACAAGACATATAA
This sequence comes from Anoura caudifer, assembly GCA_004027475.1. Taxonomy (NCBI): domain Eukaryota; kingdom Metazoa; phylum Chordata; class Mammalia; order Chiroptera; family Phyllostomidae; genus Anoura; species Anoura caudifer. The sequence continues at coordinate 48,861 of PVKU01005133.1, read as the reverse complement.
AAAGAATTAACGCAGATGAACTACGAAAACAAGAAAAATAGAAATAATAAATAAAACCAAAGGAAACATGTTGAAAAGGTCGATAAAATGGTAAATTCCTGGCCAAACTCATTTAAGACTGTGTCAGGGTGAGATTTATGGATATATACCATTTGCACCACACAGTAGAGAGATAAAATAGAGTTGGTTGCTGAAATTCTTATGAGCATAGGCATACAATAGTGCCCACAATCTCCTTAATTCTTGGTGTGATACAAATAATGTTATTTATTCTGGAAAAAGCTTCAGTGAAACTAACCTGGCTAGTCCTCCTGAAGCCACACGTCAATAATGCTCAATGTGTTCGTAGAAAAAGAGCCCAGTGACTTCTATGTGACTATGTAATGATGAAATTTCTTTAACTAAGCAGGTGGTCTTATTATTAAAAGTGTTAAGAGGACATCCAGCTGCTAAGACTATTTTGTTTAATCTCAAAGTAAAATAGAGAAAGAAAAATATATGTGATAAATTAAATGCAAATATATATGTGAAATATTCAAACTTTTAAATATATATAAGCTTATAGTTCCATTTCCACTTAGGATACAGAAAGCCACAAGGGAATACAACTCTAACAATGAAAAAAGTATGATTAATTTTTAAAAATGTAATCGTTCAAGTTCACCACAGTGCTGAATTCGCAAGGAAATCCTATGAACTGAGTTCCATAGAATGACAAGTGGCTCCAAGGCAGAGCAAATAACATTGCTTTTCTCAGCTTTGGTAGAGCATATGAAAAAGAAGTGGAAGCCATACAACTAAGTAAAAAACAAATAACTTTAAGTATGTACATTTTTGCAAAAGCTGAGTCAGGACTGGAATGACAAGTAGAGTTTTAGGTACCCCAACTAAAGGATGCAGGCGTGTACTTGCCCGGCATTTCCACAGAGTTTCACAGCATGCTCGTGAAACAACTGGGTGGAGGGCGCCTTAGTGGCTGGAGCTAATAAACCTTGGTGATCTGTGTATTTCCAAGGTGAAGGTTGGCTGTCACTGGCAGATAAGCATGAAAGCTGTTTGCACCTTTGTCTCACGTGATGTCAATCAGCTGTTATCTGCATCCGGGGGAGTGTTTAGAAAATTTACCTATTCCACCACAATATTTTATTGACACTAGGTTATAGTAGTCTACTGATTGAGAAAGGAAAAGAAACTTGCTTATGTGCCTAAATTTCTAATGATTCAAGGCAAATTCAACTGCCATAGGTGGGAGGGACAGAAAACAACCTGGTCAACAACCTCAGGCAAGTAAATTATAGCCTGAGGCCCAATCCATTACTTGGCCTGTTTTTGAGAGGCCCATGAGCTAAGAATGTTGGATTGTTTGTTTATTTGTCTGTTTTACATTATTAAAAAGGTTAAAAATTTAGAATATGCTATACAAAACTTAAAATACTTACTATTTTTTTTTTAGAGAAAATGTTTTCTAATTTTAATCTCAAGCCGAATTCTGGTAAGAAAAGAGACTCATCGCCAGGATGGAAAACAGTGTGCGGAGTGTTATCCCTGAGGCCTGAGTACACAGTGTCTAAGACAGAGGCTGGAAAAAGAGACTTGAACGCTCTATGCCCTACCATGAGCCTTAAGCCAATTCACAGGCATTGCTGAGAAAGAAAGACTTTGTGTTGTGTGTGTCATGGCTTCCAGGTTCTGAGGGTGAAGCTGGAATGCTGAGAATAAGTGTCCAGTTCTCCTGGACTCATGTTAAGCACACAGAAACAACGGAAGCCAAAATTTTTTGAGATACCGACTCTGGAAAGTGACCTTGAAGTGTGTGATGCTCTGAAGGTCAACACACAAATGTCTATCCTCATTATTTGTGGAATATTTATTTGCAAGTGTGATTACTTGCTAGAATTTATTTGTAATTTCAAAATGAAAATGTGCAGAATTTTTGTGGTCATGCATGGATATGCACACAGCAGTGAAAAATTCGCATCCTCCAAAATGCACTTTCCTTACTGAGGATAACAAAGCAATGCCCTGTCTTCTTGTTTCAGCTCTCATACTCTCAACAAATGCCTTTCCATGGTGTAGTAAGTATTATATTTTTCATATATTTATGTTTTTCTTCAATGAATTTTTTTGTTTAGAATGATCCTCAAGTGTAGTGTTAAAGTGTTGTCTAGAGTTCTTTTTTAAGTTATTTATTTATTTATTTATTTATTTATTTTAAATTATATTTTATTGATTATGCTATTACAGTTGTCCCATTTCTCCCCTATCATTCCCCTCCACCCTGCACATGCCCTCCCACCCACATTCCCCCCTTCAGTTCATGTCCAGGTGTCATAAGTTCTTTAGCTTCTACTTTTCCCACACTATTCTTGCCCTCCCCCTATTTTCTACCCACTGTCTATGCTACTTATTCTCTGTACCTTTTCCCCCCTTGCCTCCTCCCACTCCGCTGTTGCTGACCCTCCATGTGATCTCCATTTCTGTGTTTCTGCTCCTGTTCTAGATGTTTGCTTAGTTGGCTTTTGTTTTAGGTGTAGTTGTTAATATCTGTGAGTTTGCTGTCTTTTTACTGTCCTATTTTTTATCTTCTTTTTCTTAGATAAGTCCCTTTAACATTTCATATAATAAGGGCTTGGTGATGATGAACTCCTTTAACTTGACCTGATCTGAGAAGCACTTTATCTTCCCTTCCATTCTAAATGACAGCTTGGTGGATAGAGCAATCTTGGATGTAGGTCCTTGACTTTCATGACTTGGAATACTTCTTTCCAGCCCCTTCTTCTAAATGGCAACAAGGCTGTGATGTTTTATACAGAGAAAATACCAGTATTAGATCATCTTCATTCAGGTATGAGTTTTAGCACTGTTGGTCATTAGTTCAAGGTTAATGAATCAGCAATATGTATTAAATAAAATTTCTTTAAACAGAAATAATCATGTTAAGTAAAGGTATATATTAATTAGTTAATGAAAATGATATGACTTTATAATCTCAGAACCTAATCCTATAATTACTCTGGAAGCAATAGTTTTATATTTACTAATTCTGTATTCCTAGAAACTTTATAGGACATAACTATCTGAAGTAATGAGAATTGTCTATACAACACAAGCTAAATCTAGGTCAACTGCAGATTAATTAGCCTCAACCACCCACATTGAGACTGACAAAAGAAACACATGTCCAGTTTTTAAACATAAAAATGTACCAGACTTTTCCACTTTTTCACCCAATGTCCAGATGTACAATAAAAGTAAATACATAATGTAAAAAAAAGGAACCCATGGGAAATCATGAAATAGTCAACAAAAGAAAATAGTGTGATAATCCAGATATTCTATGAGAATAGAGACTTAAAATAACTAAGGAATATGTTAAAAGTTCTTGTGAGGGAAAAAAAGATGACATATTAAAAAAATTAGGGAGATTCAGAAAAAAAACTATAAAAGAGTGAAATGGAAAAGCTGGAAATGAGAAACATGATATCAGATATGAGGAATTCCTTTGATATCATTTTAATAAGAAAAGATAAAGAAGAAAGGAATATCAATAAAACTGAAAATAAATCAATGTAAAATACCCAAACTGAAATGAAAACATGAATAAAAATAGAACAGATTATCCAAAAACTGTGTGATAATGTCAAATGGCCTATAATATAGACTCATAAACAAAATTGAAATCCTAAAAAGAAAGACAATAAAAGGAACAAGGTAAAATGTATTTGAAAAGATAATAAATTAGAATTTCCCAAATTTAACAAAAGATAAAAACCTGTGTTTTCTGAAGCCCAGAGACACATAAGTAGATTAAATATAAAGAAAAAAATTATCTGGAACAACATAGTCTGATGATTTCCAAAGAGGAGAGACAAAAAGGAAATCTAGAATGCATCTAAAGATTATTTTATATATATTATATATATGAAACAATAGGGTGATATTGCCAAAGAATGGGGACAGGCTGTCAACCTCAAATTCTATTTCCAGTGAAATACCTTTCAAAACTTAGAAACAGTGCTGGGTGGTGTATCTCAGCGGATTGAGTGCTGACCTTTGGTAAAGCAAAGGTCACTGGTTCAATTTCCAGTTAAGGCACATACCCTGGTTGTGGGCCAGGTCCCCAGTAGGGGGCGCTTGAGAGGCAACCACACATTGATGTTTCTTTCCCTCTCTTTCTCCCTCCCTTCCCCTCTCTAAATATAAATAAATAAAATCTTTAAAAAAAACTTAAAGAGAAAATACTTTTTTTAACATGAAAAAGTGAGAGTATTTATTGCCAGAAGTCCTATATTGTAAGGATTGTTGAAGGTAGTTCTTCAGGCAGAAAACTTATACCTATGGAAACAAGGATCTATAAAGTAAATAAAGAGAACAAAAATTAAAATGTTGTAAAACATTATTTGTTTTATCTTAAATTTATTTAAAATATGATTGAATAAATGGAATAGAAAACAAAATAGTATCTAAAACAATATTAGCATCAATATATACCCATGAAACATAAAACACAAGCAAAGTATACAAAAAGAGCTACAAGACCTGATATTGTCTAAGCAAAACTGTGGAGTAAGGTGAAGGAAAGCAATGGCCTTTTAGCGCTTCCAAGAACCAAGCTATCCAAAATTTTCAGTAAATAGTCATTGGAAAGCTTAGTGGGTCCAGCTGAAAGAAACAACGAAACCATGAGTATCTGTATTCCTAATTTACATCATAGGGTATGAGAAGGACCATGATAAGGTCTGAAAATATCACAGCAATGTTAGTCTTATGACCTCCTGAACTAAACCATCTAAAACTTGGTCAAACAAAGGCCCTGCATTGAAGATTTTTGCCTACCATGGAAACTATGTCAGGAAGAACACAGACTAAGAAAAGAGCAAGGGCACACTAAAGAGGGACCAAGCAGTGGAGGCACATGTCAGAAGGTAGAGGGAACATTTTCATCGCAAAAGGAAAAAAGAAGTATTTGTAGAATTATATAGCGTATCAGAAAAAAATTACTCTGACACCCATTCCCTGCTAAAGCTACAAAAAAATTATTTCTCTTAAGAGAGAGCAATGATAAAGGACTGAGCTCAAATCCCATATCCCATGTAAGTTTACTGTATAAATTATTATAAAAATCAGTATAATATTCTTACAGATAACAAAGGTATGCTAGAAATGCACATCTGCAAATTCAGTAAAATAATATTTTAATATTTTAAAATAAATTAAAAGAATACTTAAAAATCTAAAGTACATATACTCTAACCAAATTTTTAAAAATCCAGTCAATAAAACAATGTAATTATTACTATTATAATCCAATAAAATTTATTAAAATTAAACAAATGTTATCTTAAATCTATTATCATTTTTGTTATTTCTAAATACATTTTAAGTGACTTAAAGCCATATGTTGAAAGAGCACCTGGGGAATTGATGTAAAATGGGCAGCATTTAAAGTAACAAGATACTATTTAAATGTGTTTTTGTGAGGACAAAGAAAGGGATATAGAGATAGCTAATGAATTTTAATATGTTTCCTAAGGTAAAGTAATCTTCTCATAAAAATGAACATAAGACCAATAGTTTTAATATTATCATTGAGCTGATAATATGAAGGTTACAGAGTGAAAAAATTAAAAATTGTAGAAAAAAATAAAATTGTTTATACTTATATCTGTATGCATACAGGGTCTGGCACAAATAACACTCCTTTTTATTACAAACTCTTTTATTACAATAGCATAAGCATATAATTCTGTAATATAACAATATCAAATTTTAGGTGAAATGTTCAAATTAAAACTATAAATTACTACACCCATATGAGTGCCCTACGAACACCATTCAAGTCCATGTTACTTCTGCCAGACCCTGAATAGTGTATGTACATGTATATTTGGTATATGTGGATGTGTGTGTATAGAAAGAGAAGGACCTCTTCTTAAGATTATCATTATTTTAATAGAAAGTGATTACTTTTGCATAAGAAGGAAACTTTACATTAGAACATTAAATGCAATATAACTCATTTTCCCTGTATTCATTAAAAAATTCGATGTAAACCTAACCCAAATTCATGAGATTTTCTTTTTACCATTTGGATATAGCATCTTATGCAATATCCAAAATTCTGATGACATACTCCCTTGACAATCCTTTTGGAGTATAGGCACTTGCATAAACAGCTGATCTGAGTTAAAAATAATGTAACTCTGGTTTCAGCTTGGAAATTTGGAGAGTTGGAAAGACATCACTCTCTTCCATCCAGCAAATTAATGACTTTTCTTGAACTCATCAAAGAGCTAAGCTCGTAAGGCAAACCAAATCAAAGAATAAAATGTGGTAAGAGAATGAGGTTTTGAATTGAAAATGATTGTTAACTCTCCATAGATGGCAGGAGATTTATATGTAAATAGGAAGAAGTGTTTAAAGGAAATGTAGTTACAGGGATTTTTTTCTCTATATTTATTTGCTTCTTGAGAAGGAAAAAATCAAATAAACAAATGATAAGCACAACTGTGAGGAGGAAGAACACTGATCTAATTTCTTTAAAGGAGAAAAATTCACCGACTTAAGTAACCTACAGCAAAGGTTTCAGAAAATAAAATATATTGGATGCTCTGCTAAATTGGAATATCAGATAAATAACAAATATTCTACATGTGGGCCATATAATATTTGGCATATTTTTATTAAATGTTTATTCATTGTTCAACTGAATATTGCATTTATCTGGTTACCCTACATTTTATCTAATAGCACACTTTATAATGAATGTGATTAATTCCACAATAAATTCATGCAAGAAATGCATTTAGAACATAAATTTTCACTCAGAAACTTTGAGGTGAGTTCTAAAGAAAGTATGTAGAGAAGAAAACGATGTAAAAAGATATAATTTACATGCTGCCTTCTTTCACATATTTGTTCTATTTCTTTGTTGTCCTGAGCATATGCTTCTATATTACTTTATAACCCTTCCTGCTGTTTAAAAGACAAAGATGTTATAAATACAGCTAGTTGGATTAGTATATAATACGAATATGATTGAGTTGCTCAAGAGCTGGGGAATCACGATAAATTTAGTTCTAGAGGATCCAGTTGATAGGCAGAAAGGAACCAATTGCAAACTGTAACTTCATTTATCAATTATGTTCATTTTTCTTAGTGGCACAACAAACAGTTAAGGGATGTCTAATGCCCAGAGTGGAAAATAAATAAGGAGGAGGATTGTAATGGGGAACAAAAGATTTGAAAACTCAAGTGCATCACGAAGAAAATCTCACTGTTTCGACCTCATGATCAATGGCTGCTGAAATAGAGGACTAGCAAAGGAGGGAGTACACATAAACCTTTATTCTGCATTTTAATGAGTTGCTGATGATTCTCCAGAGGCAAAATATGCTTTATCCAGAAGTCAGATGTCATTTCTGTAATACATTCAGGCAGAAATATTTATGATGATTTTAGTTGTTTGGTTTACAGAAGAAAAATCCTAAAATATAAAGCTAAACAAGACATGTCTTGTTTTCATCTCTCTCTCTCTCTCTCTCTCTCTCTCTCTCTCTTTCTCTCTCTCTCTCTCACCCCCTCTCTGTCTCTGTCTGTCTCCCCACCCCTTGCTACCCTCCCTCCCTTCCTCCCTGCTCCTCCAGACATTCAGAAAATATGGTACTTGGAAAAAGGTTATTATTGCTTGCTGTAAAATCTATCCAGTAAGCCATTCAACCATCACTACAAAAAGCATATAGTTGAACAGATATCTGTACTCCCCTACTCACTGCTATCTTATTCACAGTAGCCAAGATAAGGGAACACCTAAGTGTCTGTCAGTGGATGAATGGATAAAGAAATGTGTGATATATACACAGTCTGGCAGTTCCTAAAAAAATAAGAATAGAATTGCCATTTGACCCAGCAATACCTCTCCTAGGTATCTATCCGAAAAACTTAAAAACACATATGTGCGAAGATATATACACCTTATGTTCACTGCAGCATTATTCATGGTCGTCAAAACACAGAGACAACCAAAGTGTCCTCCGATAGAGGATTGGATAAGGAAGGTGTGGTACATATACACTATGGAATACTACTCAGCCAAAAGAAAAGATGGAATATTGCCATTTACAACCACATGGATAGACCTTGAGAATATTATGCTAAGTAAAATAAGTCAGCCAGTAAAAAACAGATGATTTCACTTATATGTGGGATATTAAATTGAAACTCATGGACACGGACAATAGTGCGGTGATTGCCAGAGGGAAGAAGGTGGTGGATGGGGGTTGAATGGGAGGCTTAATATAGATTATGGCAGATGGTTTGACTTTAAGTGGTGGGCACACAGTGCAATATACAGATCTAGTATCTTGGAAATGTACACTTGAAATCTATATGATCTTATTAACCAATATCACCCCAATAAATTGAAAAGCAAGAAAGCAAGCAAGAAAGCAAGCAAGCAAGAAAGAAAGCAAGAAAGAAAGCTAGCAAGAAAGAAAATATTGAGGGGGAAAAGAAGAAAACCCTGCTGGTTATAGCAACATGAATAAATATGGAGACCATTATGCTAAGAGAAACAAGCCAATCACAACAGGACAAATACTGGATGACCTCCCTACATATGTAATCTAAAAAAGTCAAACTAATAACAAAGAGAACGGTGGTTACCAGAAGCTAGGGGGTGACAGGAACAGAAAAATGTTGGTCAAAGGATAAAACCTTCAGCTACAAATGAGTAAGTTCTGAAAATTCAATGTACAGCGTTGTGACTATAGTTAATAGTATACCATGGACTTAAAATTTGCTAAAAAATCTCAAGTGTTCTCACCCCTACAAACACACACAATTTCCAATTATGTGAGGTGAGGATATGTTGATTAGCTTGGTTATGATTATAATTTCACAGTGTATACATATATCAAAACATGATGTTTATATATATGTATGTATGTATATATATAATTTTTATTTGTCAATCATACCTCAATAGAGCTTGGGTGAGGACCCCATTGTCAACCTGTCCTACCCAATCTCATTTATCCTTGCCTTGTTCTGGGTACAATCCTTAATAAAAGAGATACCATATAAGCAATTTTGTATACCTAGTAATTAATTCATAAAAAATCATCATTGGATTAAGAGTTACTAATACAAATGATGAAAGATTACAATCCCGTGTCCACTTAAAAAATCTTCATTTACTCTAATATGTCTTTCTCATCTTTGATTTTCTTAAAAAAAAAAAACAGGATCCTGGCTATGTTTATTTTCTGTATACTCTGTAGTAAAAAGACTTCTGGATCAGAAGAGGAAAAATTTTTGACTGGCATGGAAATGATCTTAGGCTTGTGTTCACTTGTCTGGCCTTGTGCTTTATTTCATCTGGGCATGAAATCCTTCACATGGCTTCTCTGAGTGCCAAATAAACAATTACTATTCACATCAGTGTTTTAATCTTGTCTTTAATTACACTTTTTAACATCTCATTACCCACATATTTTGTAAGATCCTTGGGAATAGTAGAATTTTTCCTAAAGCACTTTTTTTCCATAACATCTACCATTTTCTATGTAAATATATAAAGGTAAATTTTTTTCAGGCTCTGTGTTGAGTATGTTTTATGCATTATGTGAATTACTATTTCTTAAAATAAGACTCTCATTACCTCCATTTTACATGTGTGTAAAATGATGTTTAGATAAATAGAGTAATTTTCAAAAGGACACACAGATACTGAATTTCAGAGCTAGTATTTTAAAAACCAAGGCTTTCTCTGCTTGAAACCCAATGCTAAATCTCAATGCAGTCTGCCTCTCTATGTCTTGTATGCCAGGTAATTAGTAAATTCATTGAATAAATGAGATGATTCAAAGTACAGACTATCGTAGCCTCGGATAATAAGATTCTAAGAGCAAAGCAGCAAGTTGTTTATATTCTTTAAGATGAAAATCTATTGAAGAAAATTTGGGATTGTCAGTTATGATTTTGGGTTCTCATTTTCTCTTAAATTATTGTGCAGATGTTGAAACACACTCCAAAATAGAAAGATACAAGAATAGCTGGAGTTCTGTGGTAAGACATTTGGCAAAAAGATATAATGCCATGTCTTAGAAGTTATCTGTGATTCATATTACTTATGAATTGTAATAAAGCTACAGATTCTCAGATATACTTGTGCACCTGATAGCTTGACATGAAATGAACGTTCATGGGAACTACCAACAGATCACGATTTAGTGTATGTTAGAAAAACTCTGTAAGTGCACATTTTTAAAAGACACCACAGATACTTCTGATGTAAAAGACTCAACATTCCTCTAGAATATCCATTCAACTCATTGCAACCACATTTTTAAGTGAGAGAATCATTTAGTATAGCATCACTATTTTCTTCCATTGTTCCATTATAAATATAGAAACTTAACAACAAAGCCTTAAACAGTTTTAAATAAATCTCAGTTCTCAGTGAAATCATAAACAATCTAAAGTCAATGGAGAACTCCTTATAAATTGCAAAGAGAAAATAATTTTAATACATAGATTAAGGATCAGGTATTTTAAGTAAAGTTATTCTAATAATTACAACAGAAACAACATGTACAGTAATTTAAATAACAAATTAGAGTTAAATGCACAGAAATTAATTCTTGGAGATAATAATTATAGTGGCATTGTATTTTATAACTTTTAAAGACAAAGATTCATTTAGATATTGTCCATGTGTAATCATCTTTCTTTAATTTTTAATTGTCTTTTACATCCAAAAATTTAAAATATAATCCTCAATCATTTTGTTTACTTCCCTTAATTAACCAAATCCTGGTTAAAAAAATATAATGTAAAGCTATAGACTTAATTGTAGATTTTTATGGCATTCTGAATAATTCTCATGAGTGTAAACTCTTTTTAAAACTAATCAGAAAGGGAGAGATACCATGTACACGGCAGGTAAAGAAAACATATTAAATTAAGATTTTAAAAACTCTAATATCAAGAAGGCATAATTCACTTTTTTCATTAGGCCTGAAGTTGATCCAGAGAAGAGTAGCATAAATCACCTACATACTGAAACTTACTATATGCCAGACACTTTGTCCAAACATGTGAACAACTTCCTCACAACCTTGAGGTAGCTGTCAAGGGGAAAGTCAGTTTCTATGTTTATTTTTCAAAGCTGCATAGTGAATAACAGAATTAAATATTGAATGTAGATAGAGTTTATCCTGCAGAGTATGTTTTTACTATGGCATGAGACACAGGAAAATTATCTTTAATCTTCATAATATCTACCTTAAAAATGTAGAAAATTATTTATTTTGAGGCTGTGATGTATGATGATGAAAGATTGGGATAATTTACCACCCACGATAATTCATTGTCTAAGATAATCAAGAATAAACTGCATAAAAATGATATTATTTCCAAAATTATAATCAAAGGCAGGAAAAACAAGAAAATGCCAAAGCTCTGGTCATGCATACTTTTTACATTTTTAACTGTATAGGAAATACATAATTGTTATAAGTTAAAGATCATTTTCTTAAAAAAATAACAGCTAAATAAATTTGCAAGTCTCCTCACTGTGATGAAATCAAACACCAGTCTTAAACTAGTAACCTTTCCCAAAGACAAATGTATAATTTGCATGTGCTTTAAAAAAGAATTAATACCAATCTTTCCTGTACTCTTCCAAAATGTGGGAAAAGAAGGGATATTTCTCAATTCATTTTATGAGATCATCATTACCCTAACAAAAAAATCAGACAAAGATATTATAAGAAAAATAAGACCAATATCCCTATAAAATACTGATGCATAAATCCTTCACAGAGTATTGGCAAAACAAATTCATCATCATGTTAAATGGATTATATGCCATAACTCAGTGGGATTTACTCATATACCTGGAATAGATTGACATAAGAAAATTAGTAAAATTTATCACATTAACAGAAGGAAGAATAAAAACTATGTGATCATCTCAATTGACTCAGAAAATATGACAAGATTCAATGTCCTTTCATGGAGAAAAAAAAAAATTCAACAACCTAGGAATAGCGATAAACTACCTTAACATATAAAAACCATATATAAAAAGCCCACAGCTAACAGACTCAATATGGAGGACTGAAACTTTTCCTCTAAGATCAGGAATAAGGTAAGGATGCCCCCTCTTGCTATTTATACTTACCATAATACTGGAAGTCCTAGTCAGAACAATTAGGCAAGAAAAATAAATAAAATAAATTCAAAATGAAGGGAAAGAAATAAAATTGCATTGTTCACAGAATAAATAACCTTATATACAGAAAACTCTTTTTCCAGTAATTCAATAATACAGTTATGTATTTTTCTAGTTTTACCGATGAGTAAGTGTGAAGTGGTACCATCGCGTGGCATAACCAGCAAGTGCCAGAGTGTGTACAGCAACCCAGGCCTGTCTGAAACCAAAACCTGTGTTGTTGTTGGTGGTGGTGGTGGTGTCATACTATGATGCCTCTTGTTTTCTTTTATTATGGTTTTCAGTTTATTTAGCAAAATACCCTCCAGATTCATCAATGGTGTCAATAATGGCAAGATGGCTTTCAATTTATGGCTAAATAATATTCCCTTGTGTATGTACACTACATTTTCTCTATCCATGCATCTGCAGAAGGACATTTAGGTTGTTTCCATATTTTGGCTGTTGTGAATAATCCTTCCATCCTGTCATTTCACAGAAACAGAGAAAGGAATTGTGGTTGCCAGGTGTGAGGGGGAAAGGGGAATGAGCTCATGCAGGTCATGGCGTATACATTGTCAGCTGTCGGTGCTGAGGGGCTATAATGTACATCGGGTCCTTGAATAATGTCATGTCGTTATAACATTGATAAGATGCCACAGGACTTAACTATTATTTCTATCAATTAGCCTAGGGTAAAATTCATTTAATTATAATTTGTTTTACTTCAAGTCACAGAACCCTTTTTTGATACTTTATTGTTTATGCTATTACAGCAGTCTCAATTTCTCCTTTTGCCCCCCTCCACCCAGCCCACCCTCACTTCCACAGACACTGTTGTCCATGTCCATGGGTCCTTCATAAATGTTCTTTGACTAATCTTTCACCTTCTTTCAATCAGTCCCTGCCTCTCCCTTATCTCTTACACCTGTCAGTCTGCTCCATGATTCTATGCCTCTGGTTCTATTTTGCTCATTGTTTTGTTTTGTTTGTGTGTTTGTTTGTTTATTAGATTCCTCTTATAAGTTAGATCATATAGTATTTGTCTTTCACTGCTTGGCTTATTTCTTAGCATAATGCTCTCCAGATCCATCCATGCTGTTGCAAAAGATACAATATTTTTTTCTTTTTTACTGCTGCATAGTATTAGTTGAAATATCTAGATGCATTTTCAGCTCATCTGTCTCCATTACGTGTTATAATATTAAAAAATTCTCCAAGATTTAAATTTTCATTAATGTTTCTATTAGTAAAGCACCAAAATTTTTTTTGAAATCTTCCCTAGTTTAATGAAATGTCTGAACCAAGAAGTACTTCCCACCTCAGTCAGCATGCTGGTTATGATAGTGATGTAGAAGCTTGTTATTTAGGTGTGTAATTCTATCAAATCATGGATAAGACTCCTTTTATTTTTCAAGAGTTCTAATGTTAGACTAGAAAAAAGATGTAGAAATAAATCTACATATGTGGTTTGTTGATAGGCTAACTAGAGCTTCGGATCAGATATCTGGTGGATGTGAACTAGGATTTTCATACTCAAAGATTTTTATTCATTATTTACACAACTTCAAAAATTTCTTCAGCTTGAATATCTGGACAAGATAACTATTGGTTTTTAGTTATTTTTAATTTTAAAAAGTTTATTAGTTTCTAATTCAAAGAAATACTTGTTTATTGTAGATAATTTGAAAAATAAGTAAAAGAAGTAACCCACTAACACAGATAGAAAAATCTTAAAAGAAATATTATTGTATAATCTCTTACAATCTATCTTTCTATCTACCTATTATCAATCTACCCATTTTAAAATAAAATTGCTACAGCATTGTATATACTTTTAAAGAGCATGAATTTTTGTATATGTATATGCAATTATTTTCAATAGTATTGAACAACTGCAAAGGAGTCCATCCTAAGTTGATAATATTATAAACAGCAGTGGAATTAATAAACATCAGAAGTATATTTGCAAATAACCATGAGTAATTCCTTGGGAAAAGTTCATACAACTGTAAATGTAAGTTCAAGTACACTTTAAATGTATTTAACAATTGTCAAATTCCACTAGAAAGGTCATACCAATTGGGTAGAATTTAATTCTGTAATAGGTTAAATAGCTTATGTAGTTTTATTCATTTCTATTTTTATAACTTTGGGGATAAAAAATTTGGTCTGTAAAATTTCTCTTCTTTTGGAAATCATGAAGATATTATTTGTGTCATTATATGTCTATATTATGAGAGATCCAAATGTTGAGAAGAGAGCTGAGTTAGAGAGAGCTGAGCTGATAGCTGCCCAAGTAGCCGACTAAGGCAACAAGCCGAAATGAAGCAGCAAAGCTTTAACTATTTGCTGCATCACATGCACAGGAGACTGAATTGGAAAAACCAGTGATTTTCACACTGTCCCATTTTCTCTCATGGAATAGTTCCATGATAGTTGGATGGATTATTGCAGATGAGGGGACTAGTCTCACTGCTGAGAGAGCCCTTAGCAAATGCTTCTCCCAGTTTTATGGAGCTGAGGGCCCAAAAGAGGGAGAATGGTAAGGGCTAGGAGTGAAAAATCAATGAGTCATAGTCAATAAAAAGAGCCTTTAAGATTTCCTATCTCCATCAGATAAGGGGGGGTTCTCAGCAGAAGTGGAGGGAAAGTCCTTCACCGAAGGTTCTAGCACTCAGACCTTTGAAAGGAGGTGCTTGGGCTGGCACTTCAGATATGCATCAAAGCACGGTCAGCTAGGTGTGTCTAAGTCCTTGACTGCCTGAAACCTTGACCCCAGTGACCTTCAGAAACTGTGCTGCATTGATCAGGCATTACCCCAAACGTGAGCAGGACAGCTTTTCCTCCTGTGAGGTGTGCCACAGGGAACCTTTGTAATTGCCCATGGTTAGGCTTCAGAGATTACAAATAGTTTTTTTGGCCAAGAGCTGGACTCCTTCACAAGACATGTAAAATGAAGGTAAATACTTCACACTGCACTTAAACATATACATTACATCACACAAGTGTTAATTATGATTTCATGAAAAATAGCAGATTTTTGCAGATGAGTAGATGTATCAGTCTGCTTCCTGCCAGGGGAAATTTGCAAATCCAACAGTTTTCTCGCATTTGTAGTCTCTCTCTTTCAGTTCAAGCTGTCAGTATTTCAGCTGATAGTGCAGTTCCCAAGAACTTCATGGGTCTCCCTTCTGTCATATGAACTCAGTTTATTTAACAAAAGGTACATACAGGCATCTTATAAAGATCCTTCCATCTCTGCTGGTGCCTTCTGCTGGAATGGTAGGACCAGTGCAAACATGTTTTTAGAGGGCTATTTGTTTGATTGAGGGGATATGCAACCCACACCCTTAATTTCTTGTGACCGAATACTCTGAACTTTTGGGTTTTCCCAGTTCTAAGGAAAGAAATATAGAGTCAAACATTTGTCTGTTACTGTACAGCATGCGTTTCTGATAGTGAATCTCTTAGGTTCACGTCTTTTACATCTCGATAGGCTGAGAAGCAGCCAAATCATTAAGTCCCGATTATTTTTTCTTTTACAATTGTGCCTTCCATGGGTTTTTATTTTACTATATATAAGAGGTAAGAGGAAACCAATCCATACCTTCAACAACTTGATTGGAAATCTCCTGGTATAAATATATGTCCAGGTTTATTTACCAATGATGTTTTATACAACTGTAAGACACAATGTCATAAAACTGTCTGCCAGCTTCCATGAATACCTTCACCACCTTCTGAGGCTTTAATGTCCATATTTCTACTAACAGTCTGCTCAGAATGGCTGAGGCGTTCTCGAAGACAATGCAGATCATCTGTTACGCCACTAAGTTCTTTGGATTCCTTATTAGCAAATTTGTTAGCACCCCTTTTACTACTTTTTTTTTTTTCCAAGAAACTCTAGGCTTTTTCTTCCTTGTTTATCAAAATTCCTTTAGTTCTTGCCAAATACCCATTTCCAAAGCCAGTTACACATTTTTAGGTATTTGTTGCAACATACCCCACTTCCGATACCAAAATCTGTATTGCTTTTCTATTCTTATTGTAACAAATGACCACTAACTGAAGGGATTAAAATAACAAAACTTTATCTCACGGTTTTGTAGGTCAGAAGCAGGGTGGCCTCAATATCAGAATTAAGGTATTAGCCAGTGTGGTCCTTTATCTGAAGGATCTGGGGGAATAGTCACTTCAAAGCTTAAGTCATTGGCAGAATTCAATGCCAACCTAAGGTGAAGTTGTACGACTGAGGCCCTCGTTTCTTTGCGTGCTCTCAGTGAGGAGTCTCTTGCAGCTCCTTTAGCCAACAAGTTAAATTGTCCCTTCTCTCTTCCAAGAACAAATAATGAGTGGAATATTTCTCATGCTTCCACATATTCTAGCATCTTCTTCTTCTGCACCCCTCTGCCTCCAGCCAAAGAAAACTTCCTTCTTTTAAAGGTTCATGTGTTTTAATTAGGCTCAGCCATAAAATACAGCATAATTTTTTCTTAAGGTATGTAAAAAACATAATTATACTTATAAAGTTTTCCTCCATAACGGAATATATAAACAGGCTCTAGCAATTAGTGCATGCAACTAATTCAGGGAGCATTATTACGCATACCACTCTGAGGATGCGCACAACGCGCATGCAGAGCTGGCCCTTGAGTAACATGGGTTTAAACAGAGTGAGTCCACTTATATGCGGATTTTTTCAATACATATTGTAATATTTTAATATATTTATATATGTATTTATATATGAAATATATAAACACATAAATATATAAATATTCACTATATGTGTGTGTGCATATATATACACATTAGACTCCCTTTCTCAGTTCTAATGTCAAGGGCCAGTTGTCCTTAGCAGCCCAATATAATTCTAAAAAATTAATATTTTTTTTCCAGACTTGTTCATTGAGATTTTATTTTGCAAAACATCTTGTTATTATAAAGATTTAATTATGTTTGCAATTAAAGACATTTTAATTGCCCTTATAAAACAAATACCTTATTATAAATCTTTTTATGATTAAACCAAAACAACATTAAGTGTAAAAACAAATTATAGTCCATCACTTCACTCTAAAGTACAAGGGTGAAAAGAGGTCAGTATATGCCACTATAAAAACAGCCTTGAAATGAGACGATATTTTTTATAAAATAGTACTTGTGAGCATGGAGCAAATATAAACCAATAAAATTCTGTAGAGTAGCACAGAAACACAAAGAAAACATTAAAAGATTTAGGAGCTATAAAGAAAAAAGCAGAACAAATAAAGCGTAGCTAGTCTGAAAGTTACACATAGGAGGATATTAAGATATTTTCAGTAACTGTGAATGATAATTTTAAAATCCCATTATTTAACTAGTTTTTTAACGTATTGTGCCATGGATTTAGCAGTTTAGGTAGAGACCTTTGTGAAATTAAGTTATTCACAAACTCTGGAGGTGCTTGCAAACTCTAAGAAATTCTCATAAGTCACCTCAATTCATAATTAAATTTAAACTGTCCATAGAGTTGGACAGCAATATTTGCTTACTCGGAAATATTTTTTGGCAAAATTCAAGGTTAGTGCACATATTATTCAGTATAACTATCTACCTAAAATTCTTGTAATTATACTTTCTACAACGCAACATTGAAAACCTAAATTCAAGTAATCAGTATATTCAGATGCCAGACCAGAGGAAGCATGTTGAAGGAGTACGAAATTTGTTAAAGTCACACAATTGACTGACTGGATAACCCTTAGGAATAGAATTTAGGCATGCTCTTTGTAGTTTTAGAACACATGGGGGATGAAATTCATTTCCTTTCTTTCTTCAATTCCACCTGAGGCTGGCCTTGAGATCATCTGAATTACCTGCTCCCCAGAGAAATGCTGAATTCTGTGACTGGCAGAAACGCTGTCCCAGCTCTCCTGAGGTAAGTAATTGGCCCAGGCGTGGTATTTATAGTAGGCAAGGTTTTTCCCCTCTTTGTAATTTGAATAAGTTGATATCTTTAGCAAATTGTGTTACAGACTCCCAAGTGATTCTAATTTTATTGGTAGAATGACAAAAATCTACAATAGCTATTACAAAATCTCCTCTAAAATAGTAATCAATGCAACTTAATGAAAATATAAGCCTATCAAAAAATTCAAACTGAGAGTTCACCTACAAAATGTGTGTGTAGAGGGCAGAGGTAGGAGTGTTTATAGACTGTGAATAAAGCTAATGGATCTATAGTATACGAAGTTAGGTTTCACTTTTTGGACAATCTAGGCCTCAATCCACGAAATAGATCCCATATAGAAAAAAATCATTTTTTGTTGCTGCATGTATCTCAACTTAGGCACCATATTTGTACAATGGAACAAGGAAGAGCTCCCTAAACTACACTGGATATATTTTTTTTTTTGGAGGTGAAGCCCATTGATTCTATTCACCCCCTACTCTTGACCTTTACAAACCTTTCAGATTTACAAAGTGAAGAAGGAGAGTCTAGACGAAGGAGGAGCTTTAATATGGCTTACTGTTTTATAGGAAGGCTTCCTTATAAAGTATTCTAGGCGGCATCAACTAAGGGAAGAACCCTTGCTGCAGTTTATGCTTAAAGCATTTTCTTTTATTTTCATGCTAGTTTAGTATATTATAGTAGCAGAGGAGAACACTTTAGAGTTAGAATAATTAACAGCACTCTTGCATGAAAAAATCATTCTGAGAAATGAAAATTTTTTCCAAGAGCCATGTCAATTATCCTAGCCCTGAGCTTAACTTTGAGAAGTGAATTCTACCATCATCATTTAAAGAATAAACACAAGCACAAACTTGAAGTGTTAGAAAATATCAGGACTGAAAAATGTTTCTTCATATATAAATAGATATAATAAAAATACCTAAGGTCTCACATTTCTTCAGTGTTTACCTAAAAGTTGCTAGACCACCCACATGTGTCCTAAACTGAAGGCTAACCCTTACTGCATTTTCTCATTTAACCAGTTGAATGGGTGTGGTTATAGGGCTGAGTTATAAGCCACTGCCATTAGACAGATTTCTGCCTCTTTGCAATTTCATTTTAAGTTTGATGAAAATGAAGCAGTAGAGACAAAATTTTATATTGGGCTTTATCTAGTTATCTGTGGTGCCTGTATCATACATCAATCCGTGCTAGTGTAGGATTAAAGAAAATAATTTTACAAACAGCTTGATACACAGAAAATACTAGTTCTATGTTGGCTTTTGTTATAAATGCTGATTATCACCACACGGAAGAATCTGTCACTTGGTATGATTACATTTGTTCCTGGAATAGGTATATTTGTTTTTTTCTTTTTTAATATATTTTATTGATTATGCTATTACAGTTGTCCCACTTCTCCCCTTCATTCCCCTCTACCCTGCACACCCCCTCCCACCCACATTCCTCCCTTTAGCTCATGTCCATGTGTCATAAGTTCTTTAGCTTCTATATTCCCCACACTATTCTTGCCCTCCCTCTATTTTCTACCCACCATCCTGGTATAGGCATATTTGAATCCTCATGATCTAACATCATTCCAAGTCAACTTCTCAGTTTTCTTCCAAAATCAATCCTCATCCTCATTCCTGACCTCTAAATGTTGGCATACTAAAACACTGACTTTTCAAGTCATTGTGTGCTCTTTGATCTTGTCTAGGATACATTGTAGGTTTTAGATAATCCTCAAAACTTGGGACAAAGAAATGGGAATTTACCTAGTTTCCACCTAATATTATGATTTCTGATGTTTCCTATGTTTTTATTATTCTTTTTATATTTTAATTTAGATTTAGTTATTCAAGAGTCAGTTCCTGAGTTCAATGTGTATTGTGATGATGTCTTCTTAAAATTATCTGTCTTTATTTTTGCCTCTTTTTCTCCCTCTTTCTTTTATTATTTCTTAACTTTTTTTAAATCTCAAGATTAATAGCAGATTGTAATATGACAGTCAGTACTTTAAATGGAAAACTCAAAGAAGTGTTGCATACTAAGAACATTTAAGTAACAGCCACAAACTACAAGAGTAACACTACCCTGGGCACAAGTGGTTGCCTCCAGTGTAAGAACTCTGAACCTTTCAGACACAAGAAATGAAGAACTTAATCAACAAAAATGAATTTAGATCATTGCATGTGCACAAAATGATGTCCAGTTCTGTATCATCTTTAGCTCTGTCTTGAATGATCTGCCCAATTAACTTTAAGACTAGCTCCTACTTATCATCTTAGCTTCTCCTTGCAGTAGGCAAAGGTCTAGGAAAGCCTCGAGTTTCCTGTTGAGTGTGGATGGGATCTGTGAATATGATAGTATTGGCATCCCTATGATTATTCCACATTATACAAGACTCCAGTTTATCAGACTGGAAAGACATTCTCCTTGCTTTCAAGAAGTAGGTTTCGAGTCCCGGCCACCGTGGCTCACTTGGTTGGAGCTTCCTGGGGTAAGCTGAAACAAGTCGATTTCTTGTTTGATTTCCTCTTTGACCCATTGGTTATTTAGTAGCATGTTATTTAGTCTCCACAAAGTTGTGGATTTGATTCCCAGTGGGCATGGGTATGAGAGCTTCCTGGTCTGCACAGATGAGATGTTTCCCTCTCACATCAATGTGTTCCTCCCTCTCTCTCTCCCTACCTTCTGTCTTAGGAAAACAAATAAAAATAAAAATGAGTAAAGTACTCTTCTTAAAAAAAGAAGTAAGCTTGTCCTGGCTGGTGTAGCTCAGTGGACTGAGCATGGGCTGCGAACCAAAGGGTCGCCGGTTCGATTCCCAGTCAGGGCACATGCCTGGGTTGCGGGCCAGGGCCACATGAGAGGCAACCACACATTGATGTTTCTGTCTCTCTCTTTCTCCCTCCTTTCCCCTCTCTCTAAAAATAAATAAATAAAATATTTTTTTAAATAAGCTTTTATTTTGTGAAAGCACTGAGTTGCTAGGATTTGATCTACCCTATACTCACTGAGTAGAAAACAGACACTTTAGACTTACCAGAAGAACTCAGTTTGCTAACAACTTAAATGAGCTTGAAAAATGACCCCGGGCTTCAAATGAGATCGATGATCTTATTGATTGATAAACAGCTTATTGATGCCTTGATTTCAGTCTGATGAGGCCCTGAGCAGAGGAACCATCTGAGCTCTGCCCAAATGACTAACCAACAAAACTTAACAACAACAAAAATAGGTGTTGCTTTAAGCCTTTAAGTTGGTAGTTAATATTGATACTCCAATAAAAACCTAATGCACCTCTCAAATACTGACTTATCATCTACTTTTTTCCAGTGCCCCAATCTGAAATATTCAATCCCATGTAGAAAAATTACTATTTATTGTGTTGCCTTTTTATTTCCTTTACAGAGCTTACCACTATCTAATATTACATTCATTTTAGTTGAACAATAAAAAATCTAACAATAGCTAATAATAATTGAATTCTTTTATAATATATCAGTTCTTGTGCATTATTCATTTAAGCTTCATCCTCACTTCATGAGGAAGGCAAGATGATTTGCATTTTATACTAATTATTCTGAGACATTGATATATTAATCCAGAGATTTTCAGTACCAGTGTGCAGTACCTAACCATTTAGTCAGGAGAACTGACCCCTTTTTTCTTAGATTGTTGAATAAAAAATTGACAACAGACAACACCACAATAGCTGTCTATTGAGACTGACTCAACATTATACCTATGTCTTGTCACATTGGCAAAAAATATAGTTTTGATGTGCCACAGAATTTTAGTAATCAGTTTATGTGTGCCATGAGATGAAAGCGGTTGAAAATCACGGTGTTAAATGCTCAAGATCACATAATTGTGAAATGGAAAGATTTGGATTTAAAACAAAAGTTTTTCTCATTTGGTATCTCTCACTATCTTATTCTGCCTGAGATAATATATTTCATATTACTATAAGTTGCAGTTTAATTTATTACTTCAGTTTTCTTGCTGCAAATTTTAACATTTTTTCATACAAAAAAAGAGAAATAAAACATAACAAGTTTATGATCTCTTATATGGCCAAGTATTTATTTTCAATTCCGTCATGTCAAAATATGCTTTTCCTTTCCATGTCATGATTGAAATACCCAAAATAAATTTTTCCTATGAAAACTTGGTAACATTAAACCATTAAAGCACTAAACCCCAGAAAAATCCATAGAGATTTTATCACTGTGAAGATCAGTCATATAATTCTTCTCCCATATTATAGGGCCTTATCTGATAGTTATAACATGAAATAGTGGAGAATCCAAGGGCTTTTTCTGATAGTTATAACATGAAATAGTATCTAAAACATGGATAGAAACAAACTATAATCTATCATAAATGGACATTTTTATTTTTATTATGAAAGTAATGTGTGTTTATTGTGGAAAATTTGGACAATCGTAATGGGGGGGGGAAGAAATTCACAGGTAGGACCCCTGATTAAGAGATGTCAATTGTAAACTTTTATCCATAATATTTCAATATTTTCTATATTTACATTTATGCAAATGGTTCATACTGCATGCAATTTTTAGAAGTTTTCCTAATTAACAATATATTGCAAATATCTATTCCTTACATATTAATTCTATTACTATATTAATCACTATGCACATGTTTTTATTATTGAACTCAGGAGAATTTTTTAGTTGTATCATTAATTAAAATATGCATGTGGTTTAAAATTATTGTAGATAAAAACATAGGCACACCCTTTTCTGTTCCTATGTGATAAATTGCTCTATCAAAAGGAGCTTAGCCACCCACCTACTCACACAGAAATGTTCTATGCAGTTTTTCTATCAGTTTATACACCCATAGGTTGCTTATAAACATCATCATCGTCACTCCTATTGGATACTGACATTTTTTAACATCCCTACCATTACTAACCACTCAGATATTTAAATTGTATGTGTTAACTTATTATTTTAAAATGTTTATTACTTTTTCCAATGACTAGTCTTTTAGGAGATTATTTTTCCTTCTTCATGGTTTTTACATACTTTTGATATTGAGTATTTAATTTTTTCCCTCTCTTATATGGTTCTGAAAGCATTTCCAAATCAACCTTTGTCTTTTAAGGCCAGAGGTTAAAATGAAAATGCAAAGTGGGGTGTAACCGAATGTACTGCAATTAGAAAATCATTAATATAATCTAACATATTGAATCAAAAGGAATAACACAGATGATAGCCTGAGCTAGCATCTATTTTCCTTGTAGAAATTATCTTCAACCCCGTCCATTTCCTCCTCATCTTGCTGTTAATACA
This sequence comes from Anoura caudifer, assembly GCA_004027475.1. Classification (NCBI taxonomy): domain Eukaryota; kingdom Metazoa; phylum Chordata; class Mammalia; order Chiroptera; family Phyllostomidae; genus Anoura; species Anoura caudifer. Next base: position 25,379 of record PVKU01005133.1, on the reverse strand, counting down.
GGACTATTCTTTCTGGAGTTAATCTCTCTACCTGTGCCCTTGATCTCATCTCGTTTTGCCTTCTCATGAGCTTTGCCCATTTGATTTCTACTCTTCCCTCCTGTAATTCAAGCTGTCCATATCTAATGATTTTATTATTATATTTCTATAGAGTTCCAAAACAATGAATCCATGGTGAAAAAATATAAGAACACTGATTTCGCCGGTTGGGCAGAAGGAGGAATCTATCAATTGACTGAAGGTGAAGGAACCGAGTAGTCCAGCTTCTGGCCAAATATCTTGTGTTTGATTATTCAGGCCCAACTATACAGGTAATGACAAAGGCTTTACCTGTCTGGCCCTACAGAGGAAAACTGCCCTTCCCACATCAGATCCTTCCCATGCAGTGCATTGCAGTCTACTAGGGTAGCTGTAGTGCAGAACTCAGTTACCCTGGTCAGCCACGCCGTTCCACACAGCTGAATTCCCGGCCCACGTGCTTTCATTTGGAGGCCACTTTATCTGCGGCCTTTCTCGGGAACTTCCGAAAAGACTTCCTTATGGAATGAGGAGGAGGGGGGACACTAAAGACAGTTTACTCTGTAGTGTCTGACAGTTTACTCTGTCATACTGTACTCAGTATTTTTCTACTTTGAATGATTCCACTTTGCCTCTCCTCAGCTTTAGGGTCCGCAAAATCGGAGGATGCTTTTAGAAAATGCAGTGCTACTCACAGTATGGAGATAAGCTGCCACATCTGACCAAAGAAACTAAGGTACTACTCACAGAAACAGGGGGAACGCAGGGAAGGAGATGTCACTCTCTCCGCCCCCTGCTCTCCTGTCTCCCTGGTGGACTGCCTAATGGAAGAAAATGAGAGAAGCAGCTGGTGATATTGAAGTGTAAGTTACAGAGACTCAACCACATCATTGCAAAATATAATACAGAGTAGAAGGACTGGAGCTGAGAGACAATTATTTAATAATCAGCATACTATTTGACCGTTATCATACATTTATCACCTGTAGTTTCAATTTTCTCATTTCCAGTGAGTGTGTGTATGTGTGTGTGTGTATACACACACACTTATACATTATATCAGGTTAACAAATTTACATAATGTAAAATGTAGGGGAAATGTCTAGGAAACTCTAATCAAGAAAAATATTTTATTCACGATATTTATAATAGACTATGGATATTGGAATCACTATACTTCTTGTTTCTATGAAGCTCATTTTTTTTCATTTATTCCAAATTGGAGTTGTGCTTATACTACAAGAGTACAGAAATTTATGCACACCCACATACACACACACACACCAACACTGAGATATACATGAAATATAGTCATCATATATACTATCCAAAATTATAACTTTCCTGCAAATATATTGAAATCTGCCAATACATATGTGTGTTCTTGGGCTATACATTATTTTTTATTTTTTAGAAAATAAACCACTCATATAAATTAGGTAAGTAGACTTAATAACCTAGTAATGCATTACAAAATAAATTGTCAGGATTGGCTGATTTGGATACATGTGCAAAGGTAACACTGCCTGTAACAGTACCTAGTATAGTAATTACACAGGAATATTGTTGAATATCTAAATAAGAAATATAATAAATGTATAATTACAAATTAAAAGTGTATTGTGATGCATAGAAGCAGCACAATAAATGACATTCCAATCCCTAATTCAAAAGACTTCTAAGTCAGTTAACATTTTGTGTTCAATGATGTCATTGTACTAAGCACCTTACATAGAATATCTCATTCGACCTCTGAATATCACATGACCAATTGGTGGCAGTGACAGAATCCAAATTTGTCTACTTGTCTCCACTTCTTCACAATGTATCCCACCTTCCTACAGCATTGTCTCCTTAGTGCATGCTAAACTTGGGACTGTGGCATCTAGTCAGTGATTAGTAAAGAGATTTTGGTTTTTGTTTCTTATGATCATCCAACCTGAGTATAAAGTTAATAAATGGCCAGGATTCAAAATATAGATCTAGTATAGGTCAACGGTGCTTCACTTTTCTTCCGCAGCCCTCCAAAAGGTCCTCTGTTATGGAAACTGTGTATTTAAAAACCTTATTATCACATGGTATAATATGCTTTGTGAACAAGACACATCGTTTGTTCATTGGCTTCAAATACAATAACTGTCTAAAAAGAAAGAGGGAAATCACGATGCCAAAAAATCATTTAAGAATTAGTTTCCATTCTTGTTTGCATTTCTCAGTCATTACAGTTTAATAAATGGTACATCGTGCAACGCTTTCCATGCACAGTGCATGCAGGAACTGTTCATTTTATGCTTCCTTCTTAACGTGATTCAGTGATTTCACTAGGCCAGCGCCTACCTCATGCGTAGAGCAAGCAAGAACATGAGATTTATTATTGTGAAGAACTGTGACTGAAATTTCACTTTTATTTCATTCTATGAGTATCACAATATCAGACTCACTGCCTCAGAGAATATTGGAAATAAAAGGTATATTTGTATAACTTGCTATTTTCCCCTCTTTCTTACTGCCTGCTGTTCTTACCTCGATGTATCTGTGTGTGGAGACAGTCAGCACGCACATGCACACACCTTCTTGCTCATCATAATTATGTATAGTGTGTTGTCTTAGTCTGCTTGGGCAGCTGCAGCATAATACTACATGTGTGGCTTGAAAAAATAAATTGATGTTATCACATTTATGGAAGTTAAATGTTCAAAATCAAGATGCCAAAATGGTTGGATTCTGGTAAAAGATCTCTTTCTTGCTTCGAGATGGCTATCTCCTCTCTGTGTCCTCATATGCTGGGGGGAGAGAGGTAAGCTGTCTGGTGCCTCCTCATATGCGGGCATGAATCCTGTGACGTGGTCCCCACTTCCATGGCCTCATCTAAATGTATCACCCGAAGACTCCATCTCCAAAAGTCATCACATGGGGTTTCAGGTTTCAACAAATAAACTAGAGAGGGACATGATTAAGTTTATAGCAAATGTAGTGTTATATTTAAGTTTCCTTATTAAAATAACTGAAATAATCTATACTATGCCTTTCATTGGTCATTTACCAATTCAAGTTATCTTTCTTTTTAAACGTCTTTAACAGAACATACATTTTAGCAGAATTCAGCCTATTCATGTTATTTGTAAATTATCTGAGAGATGATTGGTCCTGAATTTCACTTAGAATATAGGCTTCCATTATTACATATATTCTTAAAACACAGTTTTGTTTTGTTGGTTTTTTTTTTCCTGTTTCTGTCTGGTTGTCACATATACAATGACAGATGTGGCCTCATTCCCATTTAAATTGCCAAGTCTGATGTTGTCTAATTTTATATATTCAGGTTAAATGCTGAAGAATCAGAATTAATTTCCCAGAGGCATTTTCAAATTTATAAAATATATGCAAAACCACAAAGAGCATGAGACTGTTCAGTGAAGACTTTCTGATCCTGCCTTTGTTGCTCTTTTATTATTTCTCACTCCCCTGGAAGAACATCTAGAATTAAAACAGATAATTACTTATCATCATTTTTTGTACCGTTATTTACCTCACTTTATGTCATTTATTTTATTTAACATGTAATGGTCATTATTACTTTAATTCTGGTATATTCCATGCAGAAAAATAAGAATCTCCTTTGTACTTATGTTGTATACAGATATGAACATACGCTATGGGAATCTTCTATGCTTTTAAGCTGGCCTGTAACACACACAGACACACACAAGAGGTAGCAATTTCCAATCAATTGTTTAATTAGTTTAGAATCCAAGACTATCTGTCTCCAAGTAATTGGAGGTAAAACCCAATGTAAAGTCACTAAGTTAAGGAAGTCTTTTATTAACATTCCTAAATTTCAAAATTATTTGTCTAAAAACTCTTCATGCATTATAGAATGGATTGTAAAAATTATTTACAAAATATTTTTGGAAAAAGACATATTCAAAATATGCAAAAACTTAAAACTTAACAATAAGAAAATGAACAACTTGATTAGAAATGGGCAAATAATATGAACAAAGAATATATAAATATATATGGCAACTAAGCATATGAGAAGATGCTCAGCATCTTATATAATTAAGGAAATTCAACTTCAAAAGCAAATGAAACCCTCTTACACATCTATTAGCAAGGCTAAGCTCAAAAAAAGCTGACAATACAAAATGCTGGAGAGGATGTGTAACAACAGGATCCCTTATTCATTGCAGTAGGAATGCAAATGATACAGCCACCTTACAAGACATGTTGTCATTTTCTTTTAAAGGTAAACACAATTTTCCTACATGATCTAACAATCATGCTCCCAGATGTTTACCCAAATGAGTTTAAAAAAGTATGTCCACACAAAAACTTGCAGCTTTATTCTTGATTGACAAAACCTGGAAGTAATAAAGATGCCCTTTAAAGGTTAATTGATAAATAAGCTGTGATGCATCCACATAATGGAATATTAAATTGATAAAAATAAATGAGCTATCAAGCCATGGATAGATACAGTGGAATCTTAAATTCATATCGCTTAGTGAAAGAAGCCAGTCTGAAAAAGCTAGATATTGTATGATTCCAATTATGTGACATCATGGAAAAGGCAAAGATAAAAAGGCAGTAAAAAAGTTTAGTGGTTGCCAGGATGTTTGAAAAAGGAGAGGAATTAATAGGTGAAGCACTGGGCAATTTAAGGAAATGAAATTATTCTGCATGATACTGTAATTGTGAATACATGATATCGCAAACTTGTAGAAACCTGTAGATCTACCCAACACAAAGACTAAACCCTAAGGTAAACTATGCAGTTTAATAATATCAGATCAATATTGGCTTACCAATTGTAACAAATGTGTCATGCTATGCAATACATTAATAATGGGAGAAACGGACACCAGGGAAGAAGGAGAGGATTTGAGAACTTTCTGCACTTTCTGCTCAAATTTCTGTACGCATAAAAGTGTTCTGAAAAATGAAGTTGACTGTTGATTAACTGAAAAGGAATGGAAGTGGTTTCCCACTTCTCTTCGCAACTTTGGATAGTGTAAGTATGTTTATATTATTATTTAAAGTTGCTACATGTACCAGGTTATCAGTGAACTGGAAGAAAGACTACGCTGAGGATAGAAATTCATTCCTGCAGATCTAATGTTTATTCAGCAAGCACACACAAAAAACTAGACTCTTAGAAACAATAATAAAACATAATGGGGATTTGAAACCTTTCATAAAACTACAGTTAAGTTTATATTTAGGACAGAATAAAAAAATAATTTCCTGTAGTCAAAAACCTTATGTAGTGACCCTTGATCAAGTCACAATGCAAAAGTGCAAGGAGGTAAAACTGTAAAACAAAAGTAAAAAGACAAGAAAAGTTGGATTCAAGAGATATAGTTACTGTCTATTGTGAGTTCTAAACAAAGAAAATATAAATCACAGAAAACCTAGCTAGAAGTATATTCCATTATTTTGTTGATTATAGCAGGTTAGAGATACACATTAACTAGATTAGGTTTTTGACTAGATGGTTGTGAAATCTTGAGAAACATAATATGTACATAGAATGAATATACTCAACAAGTTAGAGGGGTTGTGAGCCAACAATATGCAGAGGAGATGAGAGAAGTTATGGGACTAGAAATTAGGTAAATGATTGGATACATCTGGGCAATAGTAAACATGACTTAGCAAATGGAGAACTCTACAATTTTAAAAAGATTATTTAAAATGCTGCAGTAGATTTACTACAGTAAATGATAGCCATTCTGACTGGTGTGAGGTGATATCTCATTGTGGTTTTAATTTGCATCTCTCTAATGATTAGTAAATTGAGCATCTTTTCATATGTCTATTTGCCCTCTGTATGTCCTCTTCAGAGAAGTGTCTATTCAGATTTTTTGCCCATTTTTAATTGGACTTTTTTTTTTTAGTGTTGAGTTGTATGAGTTCTTTATATAATTTTAGATATTAACCCTTATCAGATATACCAACAAATATGTTCTCTGAATCTGTGAGTCATCTTTTTATTTTGTTGATAGTTTTCTTTGCTGTGCAAAAACTTTTTAGTTCAAGATATACCCATCTGTTTATTTTTTCTTTTGTTTCCCTTGCCTGAGGAGTTAATTATATCAGAAAAAAATATTGCTGACAGCAATGTCTGAGATTTTACTGCTTTTGTTTTCCTCTAGGGTTTTTATGGTTTCAGGTCTAATATTTAAATCTTTACTCCATGTTGAATTTATTCTTATGTGCAGCAAGAGAAGGTGGTCTAGTTTCACTTTTCTGCATGTATTTGTCCAAATTTCCAAACATCATGTATTGAATAAACTATATGTAGCCCATTGTGTGTGTTTGCTTCCTCTGTTAAATATTAATTGAGTATAAAAGTGTGAGTTTATCTCAGGGCTCTCTATTCCATTCCAATGATCTATGCATTTGTTTTTATGACAGTACCATGCTGTTTTGATTACTGTGGCCTATAGTATAGCTTGATATTAGATAGTGCGATTCCTCCAACTTTTTTCTTCTTTCTCAGGATTGCTGTTTATATGTGGGGCCTATTGTGGTTCCATATAAATTTTTGAAATATTTGTTCTAGTTCTGTGAAATATTCCTTTGGTAGCTTGGTAAGAATTGCATTGAGTCTATAGATTGCTTTGGGTAGCAGGTACATTGTCTTCCTGCTGTTGATTCATATGATTTCTTTATATATTTTGGAGATCAGAGCCTTGTCTGAGGTATCATTGGTAAAAATATTTCCCCATACAGTTGGATCCTTTTCATTTTGATGATGTTTTCTTTAGCCTTGAAGAAGCTTTTTATTTTGATGTAGTCCCATTTGTTTGTTTTTTCTTTATCTCTCTTTCCCTAGGAGACATATCAGTGAAAATATTGCTGCATGGGATATCTGATATTTTACTGCCTATGTTTTCCTCTAGGACTTTTATGGTATCATAACTTATATTTAAATCTTTTATCCACCTTGAATTTATTCTGGTGTATGTTGTAAGTTGGTGGTCTAGTTTCATTTTTTCACATGTACTTGTTCAGATCTCCCAACACCCTTTGTTGAAGAGTCTATTTTTACTCTATTTTACATTCCTGTCATCTTTGTCAAATATTAATTGAGCATATTATTAATTGTCTTGTGAGACATGGCCAAATATTAATTGACTGTGAAGCAAGGGTTTTTTTCTGGGCTCTCTATTCTTTTCCAGTGGTATGTGTGTCTGTTTTTATGCCAGTACCATGCTGTTTTGACTACTATGACCTTATCGTATAGTTTGATATTAGGTAGTGTGATTCCTCCAACTTTGTTCTTTTTTTTTTTTCAGGATTTCTGTTGCTATGTGAGGCCTTTTGCAGGCTGTATAGATCCTGTATAGTATGACTTGCAAAACTTACGGCTTCATGTAGTATTTTGTATTTTTCTGATAGGCTTGCTTAAATATCAAGCTGACATTGAGATATAAATTTGCTCAAACTATTTCAGATCCTAGGGTACAAGTTCTGACTAGAAAAAGTCCAGCTGTTATTATTATATAGTGAAAAAGTTTGTAATCTGACGGTCAAGGCAAGTGGATGGAGTGCACATGCATGAACAATGCTGACTTCACTGTACTGGTCACTGGGGGGAGGTAGATGGCTTTGCGTGAGCGTGGGTGCTATGTGGCCATCACATTCAAAATGACTAAGTGAATAGAGCAATAAATCTGCATAAAATTCTGCATTAAACTTGAACATTCTTCCATGGAAATTATTCAGATGATTCAGAAGGCTGCAGCTATGGGCAACTGGTGATTGGCAGCTTCATCACAATGTGCCTGTTCAATACATCACATCTCATGACAGTTTTTTTGTGAAACATCAAATCACCCAGGTGACTTAGGCCCCCTATAGCCCAGATTTGGTGCCCTGTGACTTCTGTTTTTTCTCAAAACTAAAATCACCTTTGAAGGGGAAAAGATTTCAAACCATCAGTGAGATTCAGGAAAATACAATGGGGCAGCTGATGGTGATTCCAACAAAGGATTTTTCAGAATGTTATGAACAGTGGAAGAGACTCTGGGAGAACCGTGTGAGGTCCCAAGGTGCCCACTTTGAAGGGGACTGAGGTATCATCTTCTTCTGTGCAATGTTTCTGGAATCTTGTATCTTCTTCAATAAATGTCCCTAATTTTCATATCACATGACTGAATATATTTTGCACATACCTCCAATTTTCAATATGTGGAAGATCCTTAACATATTTAATTTTGAAGCAGAGGTGAGAAGTTTCATTATAGCTGTAGTGTTCTGGTGCCTTTTGTTGTACACAGGACTACGGAGTACTTAAAATATAACTAACATTTCCTAATATATTAATTCAGTTTACTAAGGTGTTCTTTGATTCAGATGTAATAGAGATATAAATATGTATAAAAATATATTTAAAAAGTGAAACAGAAAAAATGCTACTATTAACTCTAACTACTCTGTAGTTGTTAACCTAAGTATATTCACTACTAATGTCCTTTGTCCAGTCTAAGCAATCAAACGGGACTCTTGAGTGACAATATTATTTCCTATAATAAACAATGCAATATTTTGAATGCTGTTAGATATACATGGGCTTTTAATATTATTAAAACAGCTTGATAGTCATTGACAGTAATACTACCAAACGCACCTAAATTGGGGTTTCTAGTTACCTGGAAGAAACTGCACACCTGTACTGGTTGTCAATAACTAGTAGGCAAAATCCTGCTGTAGCAAGCTTACTTGAATCCTGCCACCATTCACATACCCAGCTGATCTCCTAGATATCTCTTTGGTGAAGCAACTAAAGAGTTAATTCCTGACACAGCTGGCTTATCTGGGATCTTGCTCTAGCTGTAAGGTCAGCATGTGTTCTGATGGATTAGAGATTGTTCAAGTTCTTGAATATTGCCATTGTTCTAACCTATCCTCATTTGAAATCATCAAAACTTTGGAAGATGATATAGTCATAAAAGACAAGGAGAAAAGAAAACAGAAGAACATTTTTTCTTTTAATCTATACATGATGAAATTCAGAGTTTTAGGATACGGAACTGAATTATATGCAGTAACATGGTTTTTGCTAAGCTAATTTGATCTAAATATCTTTAGACAAAAACAACACATTTAATAATTGCAGGGGATTACAATCAGTAAGAAAATGAAAGCGAAGAGCTCAGGATTTAGCATTTATCTCAAGGGCCAAGTGATTATCTGGCTTAGGTTACTAGACCGCTGCTGGTTACAGCCTCCTTTCTGGCTGTCAGATGGGAGGAGGGGAAACAGAGGACACACCTGGGCCTGCACACAGGGGACAGACCTTGGAAGCCATTGCTGCATAGACAGTGTAAACGCAAGACAGAAGGAGGCTTCTGAAAGCATGCCTGGGTCTCATCTCACAAACTAGGCTCCGGCTGACTGCAATCTAATGGTATGGAAACAAGGGGAGTAAAGACAGAGAGAAGCAATCTGTGCACATCAGATTCACCACACTTTGATCCAGTCAACAGGTAAGTCACCATCCTGCAATCTATCACTCAGCTTAGTACCAATGATAAGTTATGTTGCCTTAATGAGTTAAGAATTTGACCTTATTCATGCCTACAATATTATGGGGATAATAGATGTAGATTTTCATATGTTTCTTATACTTCGTATGTCATACTCTTAAACTCATTTATGCATAAATGTTGAAGATGACAGAGTTGGGACCACAAAGAAAGGGAAATGCTGATTGTTAAGGCAAGACTTTAGAAGGGAATGGAAACGTGAAGGTTAGAATCTGATCCTTAATTTCAGAAACATGATTTTCTTCCCACATGATTTTCTGCCCATGTTTTCAGAACTAATGCATAAACTAGAATTTCTTCTATCCTATACAGAATCAGAGCAAGAAAAGGTACCTGGAGGGTTTTGATAGAAACAAGCCATGGGGTCTGTAATACCCAGCACTGCCATAACGCATATGTGAGACCTATTTTACAATACCTTTCTTTGTCTGAGCACAAGACCCTCTGGGGAGAGCTCAAGACACGCTGATAAATATCTTCACTTAGAAAATCTCGTTTCACTTAATTGATTTTGTTATATATAAAGTCTCCATTATAATGCCTTTAATTTTAACCAGGTAATTTAATTTAAGATTACTTAGAAGTTATCTTGCTTAGATTTAGGGATATTGTTAGCCATCTATCTGCAGACAATGTATTGGTACTAATCATTTCTTCAGATAATAAATTGGATTTATTTAGTTACTGATTTTTAAAACTTATCTGTTAAATGGTCATTTTACAATCACTCCCTGAAAAAAACTTCCTTTAGCACCATATATTCCAAAAGCATTGTTGTGTGGAAGGAAAAGGGTCACGTGTGAAATCTGAAAGCTCAGGGGAGCCCAGTGTGGGAGCCTTACAAATTCTGAGACCTAAAGTGAACACATAGGATGATCTGAAATGAGAGAGCGAGAGCGCGAGAGAGAGAGAGAGAGAGAGAGAGGAAAGTGGTGCATTTACACCATGAAATACTACGCTGCAGAAAAAAAAGGAAGGAATTCCTACATTTCGTGACAGCATAGATAGAACTGGAGACTCTTACTTTCAGTGGATAAGCCAGTTGGTGAAAGACAAATACCGTTTAATTTCACTTATAAGAATCCAATTAAAAAACAAAATAAAATAAAGCAAAATAGAACCAGAGGCAAAGAATCCTGGAATAGACTAACAGCTCTAAGAGGGGAGCGGGGAGGTGGGGACTGACTGAAAGAAGGTGAAGGGATTATTCAAAGAACTCATGAAGGACCCATGGACATGAACATGGACAACAGTTTCGGGACTGACTATGGAAGTACAGGGCAGGCTGGGCGGAGTAAGGTGAAGGGGAGAAAGTAGAACAACTGTAATAGTATAAACAATAAAATATTTTTAAAACAACTTTCTAACTAAAAGCAGTTCATGATGGGTAGTTATATCCTAGGCTGCTATTGTATTGGCCAAAGAGTCCATTTATTTTTCCCCATAAAATAAAACACGTGTTTTTCATTTTCACCAAAAACTTTATTGATCTGGATATTTTGAGTATGTTGGCTATCTCCTGCATAGTATAAAGTTGATTGCTCTCTATTAATGTCTCGATTTGATCACTATCAACTTCAACTGGTCTACCCCACCATGCAGCATCATCCTGCCAGAAATTTCCAGCATGAAACTTGGGAAACCCCTTTCGACACATTTGTTCAGTCACAACACCTTCTCCATACCCTGCACAAGTCTTTTGTTGTGTTTCATTTGTGATTTTACCTTTGTTGAAATAATAAAGCATAATATGCCAAAAATGTTGCATATTTCTTTAAACTTCAAAACACAAAAATTCACCAATTTTGATATTTTTTTAAAAAATGCACACTGATATGACAGCTGCTGTAACAGGGTGCAGCCAAGAGGGGGGCCCCAAAAGGGAGTTGGAATGGGGCCCAGAACTCACGGTGTCCAGGAAATGTTAGAGGGACATATAAGATGTCCTCACCCCCTCCCCCACAGGTATGAGTTGGGGGAAGGGACAAATGGAGCAGGGCCATTGAGTTGTTTTGCATAGCAACGGTTTTGCAGATAACCTCCAGAATGGTCATTTAACATATCTATAACCTTTAACTGGTTTTATAGATATGTTAAACAGCTGTGGCCATGCTCTGAGCCAGGGGGGATGGAAAGAACTTCCCCCAGGACGTGACTAGGGGAGGAACCCCAAGTTAAAGCGCCTGCGTGGGAGCTTGGAGAAGATTGGCTCCAGAAAATGAGGACACGCCTGCCCAAACTCATGATGGCATCCCAATAACCTCGAAAATATACGGGAATGCTGGCAGGTGTAACCGATTGGAGGAGGAGTGGGAAATGGGGCTGCAGAGGAGGTTTGGCGCCAGTATTTAAAACAGAGACGTGGCAGCCATTAGAGAGATCCATGCGGTTTCACCAGAGAGCAGGACCCGCAGCTCCATGAGGGAAAATCACCATGTGGCTTTAGCAGAGAATTGCCACGTGGCTTTTCCAGAGTGGGGACCCCTTCCCCACAGCTTTGGTAGAAGAAGAACCACGCGGCTTTGGGGTGCTCCCTTTGGCTGTGTGGCCTGGGAGCAAGAGGGACTGCCTGGAAGAAGGGTGAAAGAACTCTTGCCAGTAGGCCATGAGAAGGTGCCACATGGCTTCAGATTAACCAGAGATCCTGCCTGGAAGACAACACAGCTGACAGTGTCAAGAGCCTGGATCCCGAACGTGTGCTTCCCTTCCTTGCAAGTACGGTACCCTGACTTAGGGCAGAGGGAGATAGGAAGCACTGTGGGCGTCTGTGGGTATCCTGAAGGACCTTGATATTTTAATGAAGTTAAGTCACTACTTTAACTCTGTATAGCGTTAAATAAACATTTCCTTTCCTTTTCACAAATCTCTGGCTTTGAGAGGCATCTTTCCATAAGGCGGCGGACAATAATGGACCTTCTGTTTTCTCTGTAACACTGCCACAGTCCAATCTAACGAAATTGTGTCAAATGAAGTTAAAGACAACTAAACACTATTAGAGCCATCTAATGGGGGGGGGGAAAAAAAAGAACCTTTTTTTTCAACCCAATATTTTTCCCTAACAAAGTTTGATGTTTACCGTAACTGAGCCTGACTGCTGTTTTTTTGCACCTATGGAAACATACATTTGTAATGTCAAATTTCCTTTCCCTGGGCCCCTCAGAGCACAGGCACCGCACCAAGGGGAAACCACAAATACTTTCATTGCTATTGTTATTGTGTTAATGCATTAATTGTTGACTATGAATTGTCCTGTACCATCCATGTAAAAGATGTGTCTATGATTTTAGTTTTCTCCAAGTCCACCTCCCCCATGCTTAGGTTGCTCCAGCCTCCCTAATCTATCACCAATGGATTTCATGTAACCCATTTTCACCTTCCTCTTTTGATTGCAATATACCAAACAAAGTACAAAATTTCCATTCTTTGGACCATTGTCTCAACTCATTGAGGTTTTGCTTCCCTGCAATTAACTGTCTCCAGTTTGTCTCATTTAAACTCACAAAAATTCCCTTCAGTTTTGAATGTTTCTCACATGGACACTTGTATCATCATATCCATACAAACCATAAGAATATTCAGGATTTTTACTTAAAATGTTTACGTTGTTTTGGTATTTGTCTTATTCTGCTCAACTGATTGAGCTCACACATATATCATATATATAAATATATATGACACACACTTCTTAGTCACACTTCATTCTTAATTAAGTTTTGTCACCTAACTCATTGATTTTCTCTTTACCTCAAACCCAATAATCTATCAAACGAAGTGATTTCAACATCCAAACAGATATCCAACATGTTAACTTCATTCCTTAACATTCTGAACTCCTGGGATCTTCACTTTAGTCTATTTCAGCCACGTGTTTTCATAATTATCTAGAACTTCTTCAATTGTCAACTCTTGATGAAATATCAGGTCCCCTCGTTGAAATCTGTCCCTGCGGCTGTCACCTGAGGCTGCCCGTAACACTGATCTGGCACTCTTACCTGGGGCTGCGGTGGTGCCATTTCTCTAAAGCCTGCCCATTGCTGAGTATTCTCCTCAAGTCCCCACGGTTTTATATATTCAATATTTCCTTTGTTCCCATTTTTCTAAATGTAATGGTACATCATTTTAATCATTCTCTTGCCAACATCTTGAATTTTTTTTTAATTTAAATTTCTATACATGCTTCCAATAAAACTGCAATTTTACAGAAGTCTAAATATTGGTCCCAGCTTCTGCACCTAGCCTTCAATAACTGCTAGAGGAAACCAATTTTAGGCAGACTTGTGACATTATGCAGCTCACGAATCATTTTGTATTTACCCGGTCAAAGTAACTATTTAAAATATTCTTTAATTTCCCCAAATAATCTATTTTACTATATTTTCTCTTTATTCAAAACAACATGAGAGAATAATAGAAGCCACTTCCAAGGAACATCACTAACTTTTTACAACCACTTCATATTAGAATCTTATCTCCTGGCGACACCACTTTAATATCCTCTGTATCCTGCATCTTTCTGTGTACTCACCTAACTCATCAATGTTTAAACACATCTGATAGTCTCACACATTGGAAACATTATTTCTTGACTTCATGCTTTCCCCAAGATAATACACAAAACAAATAAATAAAAATATTTTTAATCATTTCATAAATACCTTACTTGGCCTAATTTTATATACTTCTTGTTTCTAATATTTACTTTGCCTGTACTCCTACAATTAGGAATATAAACTGCTACTCCATGAATTCTGCTCTTGTCAGAGTCACAAAAGGCACATGTGCTGGTGATTCCAATAAATACTTCTTAGAATTGATCACATTTGACCTTGCTCAAGAATCATTCTAATTAATTCTAGTTAATAAAATGTATTTTGCCCTTGATTTCTAGAAATCTGCACATTTGTTATCCTGTCATTGTTCCAAAAATTGTTTCTCGGAATTCTTGTTAAGTTCTTTTCTGTTACTCATTGTTTAAATATTGATCTTTTTCGGAGGTGTTTCTTTTTTTCTTTTTTGGTCCTTGGAACTTTGTTCTTACCATATGTATTTCCTGGGTAATGTCACTCAAATGTCCTTATTTGCTGGGGGGAATTCAATATATACCCTAAATTGATAACATTGAGAACATTCACATTAGTAATAATTGACTATAAAGACATTTTTTCTTAGAGACAGTTCTTCAAAACCACCTTTCTTCTAGGCAACTTGGAAGGTGTTATTACAAAAATGTATAGATTAAAAGTGCTACCCTTGAAGGTAATTTTGTGGTAACATTAGATTTTTTTTCTTGATTGCAAAAGTCATATATTAAAACTGCTATTGGGAATAACCATTTGATACTCTCTCTCATATACTCTAAACTCGTGAAATACTAAATCATCATCACCTCCCATATCATCTATATTATCCGCAATAGTATAGTGGTTAAAATAAACAACTCTGAAATCGTACAAAATAAATATTAACACATGTGATATGTTGAATGAAAGAAGCCCCTTCAAAGATGTCCAGATCCTAATGCCCAGAACCTGTGAAAATGTTACCTCACATAGTACAGTAAAGGGGATTTTTAGCTGTGATTATTAATTCATACTTTTGAAATGGGGAGATTATCTTAGATTATCTGGGTGGGTACAATGTGATTACAAAGGTCTTTATAAGAGAGAGGCTGAGGAGTCAGAGGACGAGATCTGAGGAGTGAGACAGGAGTAATAGAAAAAGAATGGTGGGAAGTCGCTATGCAGCTGACTGCAAAATAAGGAAGGGCCCATAACCCAAAGAATACAGGAAGCTTCTACACACTGAAAAATGCAAGGCAATGACTTCTGCCTTAGAGTTCTCCATAAAATGACAGGTTTTCCAACAAGTTGGCTTTATATTCACAAAACTCATGTCCAATTCCGGCCTGTTGCATTGTGATACAGTGAATGTATGCTGTTTTGAGCTACTAAAGTTTGACTCAGCAGCAATAGAAAATCAATACAAACAACAGGTTTTCCTTGCTCACCATCAAAAGATGCAGATTTCTGACAAATTGAAGGTGTAGGCTGATGCCACCAGAAGAGGAAGGGAGACTCTGGACAATCATGCTTAAAGTTTTAAAATTTACAGCAAAGTCTGGAAATAGGATTTATCATATCTGTATACACCTCATTCTAATTATAAAGGAGCCTAGACTATATAGTTTTGATGGATACCCAGAAAAACGTACCTGATACTAGTGAATTGTCATTTTCTGTCATTTTCTGCCTCTGTCATTTTCTGTCCTCCTGATTACAAAATATTCATTTCATTCTTTTTCTTATTTATAAACAAATGCACTTTCTCCTTAAAAAATACTCACAAACTCCTATCCAGTCACTGCAATCAAGCCAAAATTAAGGATTTCTAGAAAATCCTCAATTATCTCCATTAAGTTTAGGTATTCCCCCTGCCCAGCAAGTAGGAAACTGAAAAGATAAGATATCTGTACTCTTATTTATACCACATCATACAAAGATGTAACAGGACTAGGAGAACCCTAATGAATTATCCCAGTCAATAAATGTGAAACGTGCAATAGGAAGTACTTGATAGCAATTCTAAAATTCTTGTGAGCAGGTATTGTAAGGAGCCCCTTTCCGGGAGTGGCAAAGATTTAATTAAGATTTGATTCTACTTTCTGGCAGAAATTGCTTTATGCTCTGTTCTTCACAGTTACATCATTCTAGTCATTCTTTTAGAAAGATCCTTTATGAAAACTTTTTTATCAAGTTATATCTAAAATACTGTCCTTCTCATTGTGGTCATCATTATGTTGAGAGAGATGTTTGGTGATGTAAAAGTGGAGAAAGAAAGCAAATTTGAGAACAGTGTAAAGGAAAGAACTTTGAATACAAGTCCTGAAACATATACAAATAGGAAAGAAATAAAAGTTTAAAATTTTTTTAGAATGATAAAGCCAAAGAAATCACACACCCAGACCCCCTGAGCCCTGCCAATGGAAACCAAACAAACTACCAAAACTACTCAAGACTTAAAACATATTCATGATCTGGAGGCAAGTTTTAAAAAGTATGTGGCCTCCATAGAGGATAGTATCTGCAGAATCATAACTCAAAAATGCTTTTTCAATACATACAAATAAATATATGCGTGTCAGTAGTTTTCCGTGTCATGAACCCGCAAAAAAGACGACACTTTATAATGCGAGAGTGGTGGTCAAAATCAGATTGATGATCCCGAAGATTTACTATGATGACATAAATTCTACTTACAGCGGAGTTGTGTAGTATGTACACTATGATTATTTTTCCTTTTCTGTTTTCATCACCTTTACTTCTCCAAGGTCAGTGTATTCCATGGAAATGTTCCAACATGCTTGCATATTTCAGCTGAAAATCGGAAAGGTGTCAAAACAGAAGAGCATCTTTAGGAAAATAATTTGTGACCACAGGCAAATGGTTAGAAATACCAATTCCAGCAATGAATGCCAGTATATTATCAACTTAGCAACAGCCAGATAAAACCCTCTGCCCTCAATGTCATTAGTCTGGAAAAAGGAGCAGGTCACCATTTTTTCAGGCCCCTCAGAGTACTCAGGAGACACAATGTACTCTTATGGATGCCATGTCTTGTATGAGGTCAAGTTTACTACATCATTTCTTCATACAACCATACAACAAATCAAAAAAGAACATGTGGAATCAGAAAATGAATTTTTATCAGAGAAGTTTCCAAAAGACATGGTGATTGGCTTAGGCAGAGATTACTAAAATTGGTCATTATGACATTTATTTCTTTCCCTATTTCAACCCGTTCACCAAGGAGAGAGTAATGGGGATGAAATCAGCAATCAAGAAAATATATTTCTTTTCCACATGTAATGTAAACTCTAGCAAACTTATGACTTCACTAGAATTATATTACAGTTTTTTTCACTGATTGTAACTTTTAACTGAGGAATTCAATTACTATATATTACATTTTTATCACTGATTAAGAGAAATCAACACTTTTTGATTACTAAATTTCTTTCATATCTACAGTTATGTGTAAGTCCTTTGATCTTCAAGTCTTTTTTTTTCCTTCTGTCATACCACTTGGCTGTCAGAACTGACAGGATGACATCTTATTTATTTTTTCTTTGCTGAGTTTGTTTGTTTATATTTAGAAAACTGTATATAAATAGTTTTCTTAACATATAGACAACTAGAAAGATGTACAGCTGGGTTCTGCTAGGTGGGAAGAGAAAAAAACACCTTCAACTTCAGCATAAACACATTAGCTACACGTGAAGATTTAAACAATCTAATTTACATAATGAACATTTTATGCCACATTATTTGCACTCAGTTTACAAATTTACTGAGCTTTTTACAACAATTGCCCATAATCATATGAAAATGTCAAATATGCCAAAGTGACATTTTGTTAGGCAGTTATAAAAAAGATTTATTTTCCCATTGGTATTTGTTGACGGTTTAATTTGTTGCAGTTTCTTATGTAAGGAGAATTATTGAAATTTTTTCTTCTTATTTTGGTCATGGAAAAAGTGAAGAAGAAAATAGAGATGAAATTTTAGACCTTGCAATATCAAAATATTTCATACTTCAGCATAAAGAAATGTATACATCTTTTGAAATATATTTATGATAAAAATAATTGATAAGTTACAAAATATAGCTAAAAAAGTATACATTTTATGCCCTAAATTTTGCTCCATAAAAATCATTGATAAATTTATTTCTATTACTCTCAGCATTTTATATTGTGCCTTTATTCTTAAATAAAATTAGATCAAATATACAAACAATTTTGTAATTCTTTTATTTATCAATGTATCACAAATAAGTTTATGCAGATAGATATTTCTAGTAACCAATTTACTATTTATACTGCATTTCATCATACTACTATAATTTATCTAACAGAACTCTATGTAGATAATTATAGTATTCTTAATTTTACTGTTTTAATAAAGATAACGATGTACATCTTTGCATTCAATCCTACCAGAGAATTGTATATATTTTTGCAACATAAATACTTTGAATGTGAGTTCTTAGGTAAAAGGTTAAGATAAAATTGAATACTCTTGAATTAGTATTACTAAATTGCTTTCAGGAATTTGCAATATATATAACATTATATAACAATATATATTGTTATATAATATAACAATATAACTATATAATATAACAATATATATTTATTTATTACTAAGAAACTTCAGTCAATGTTTTGGAATCCATTGAGTCACAGGAGAATGTTTATATGAGATGTTCACAGCAATATCACAAAGACACTGAAGTGTGATCTCAAATAATTAAGAAAACAAAATTCCCTTCACATTGAACAAATACTGCGGTTTGAGATCAAATTGTCAGTTTAAAAGGATTCGTTGAACAGAAATGAATATAAAAGAAATTCCACAAGTCATGAATTCAAAGTTTTCTAATAAAGGATGGCAAAAAATTTTGAGCTGGTAAATTTCCAAAATGTTTCCATTTTTGTGGAATCAGACAACATTTAAAGTTTTCTGGCCATATGCAGGACCCTGATAGCTACAAGAAAGTGATGATAAAAGACACTCTTTCTTTGCCATTACTACTGAGAGGATGGAGACCATTCTCAGCAACCAGACTATTGATATCCCAGAAAATGGCCACATCACTCTGAAGGGGCACAGTTACTGTGAAGGGCCCCGGAAGCATCCGGCGGAGGACCTTTAATCATATCAACTTGGAACTCAGTCAGTCTCTTTGCAAAGGAAAAGAAGAGGCTCTCGGTTGATAAATGATGGGGAAATAGAAAGGAACTGGCTGCCATTCCTACCATCGGCAGTCATGCACAGAACATGATCAAGGGTGTTACACCGGGCTTCCATTACAAGATGAGGTCTGTGTACACTCACTTCCCCATCGATGTTGTTGTTCAAGACAATGGTTCTGTTCTAGAAATCAGAAATTTCTTGAGCAAACAATGCATCTGCAGGGTCCTGATGAGGTCAGGCATTGATTGCTTAGTATCTCAGGCCCCAAAAGATGAGTTGACTCTGGGAAGAAATTACACTGAATTTGTATCAAATTCCATTACTATGATTCAGCACGCCACAGCAGTTAAAAACAAGGATATCAGAAAAATTTGGGAAAGTATCGATGGTCTGAAAAAGGAACAGTTCAGCAGGGTGATGAATAAGATCTAAGTTGTCCAGCTATAAAAACAGCATGATGCTGAATAATTCTACACACTTATTTGTGATATTCCTCACAGCTATTTGAGTAATTTTAAAGATGCAATAAAAGCTGTGCATTGATTTGGAGAGAAATAGTTTCCAACCTTTCAATATTCCTTTTTTTGTGTGTAGGTATGTGTTTTTTACTTTCATTATATTTTTATTACCACTTATCCCCCTTATACCCTCGTCCACTTCCACCACCCTCCACTCTGCACTCACCATATCGTTGTCCATGTTCATGTGTCTTTTTTTCTTTTTGGTTCAGTCCCTCCACCACTCCCCACAAGAATTGTCAGCCTGCTCTCTGTCTATGAGTCTCTATTAGCTTGCTAGTTCAGATTGTTAATTGGATTCCATATATAAGTGAAATCATATGGCATTTGTCTCTCTCTGGCTGACTTATTTCACTTAACATAGTGTTCTCCAGGTCCATCCATGCTGTTGCAAAGGGTAAAATATTTCCTTTCTTTTTCTTCTTCTTCTCCTCCTCCTTCTTCTTTTTTTTTTTCTTCTTCTTCATGAAAGGACAACCTTTCAAGGCTGTTGTTGAAGAGAGCTTTGATTAACCTGATCACACTTCTGAAAGTCTACATTAGGATTATGTCTGAGGCTTGTCTTCACATCAGAAGAAAATCAATTATTGAGTTACAGAGATGACACCCTGCCTTACACTGGCCATTTCTACTTAAAAAAATCCTAAATTTGGAGTGGTCACAATGTCCCCTTTTGGAGTATGTGAGAAATATACCCTCTGAATATATTTTAATTCTCCTAAATTCATATTCCCACCCTGATGTCTTCCTTTCAGTTTTATGTCTTGATTGTGCTTTTTAAAAAAATATATAGACATCACGCTGTTTTTTAATATAACAAAATAAGAATGGCAGCATTATTTACAATAGCCAAGTGCTGGAAACACCATAAGCAAACAAGTGGATCAAAAAATTGTGGTACATTTACACAATAGAATACTACAGAAGGAATTCCTACTCTTTGCAACAGCATGGATGGAACTGGAGAGTATTATGCTAAGTGAAATAAGCCAGGCAGTAAAAGAAAAATACCATGAGATGTCACCTCTAAGTTGAACCTAATCAACAAACAAACAAATGAACAAAATAGAACCAGAGACTTGGAAATAAGGACACACTGACAGTGACCAGAGGGGAGGGGGAGGGGGAGGGGAGCAGTGGGGGAAAGAAGGGGAAGGGT
The DNA here is from genome assembly GCA_004027475.1 of Anoura caudifer. NCBI lineage: Eukaryota > Metazoa > Chordata > Mammalia > Chiroptera > Phyllostomidae > Anoura > Anoura caudifer. Next base: position 4,373 of record PVKU01005133.1, on the reverse strand, counting down.
CAAGCAAAGGGACATGAATACAGGACTCAGGCACAGACAATAGACTGACTGTGAGAACGGGGTGGGGCAGGGTAGGAGTGAGCAATGAAGAAAAAGGCGGGACAACTGTAATTAAACAACAAAAACAAAAAGAATAATACACATCTCTGTAAAAATAGATCTCTCATTTCTCTATAGTTTAAATATTAATTTATCTGAGGTCTTCAGAGTATACTACAAAGGCATAATAGATTATCTGTGCCTTTTAATGCAGTCTTTCTCTGAAACTTAAGACCAATATTTGTATAATTGAAGACAATAATCAGTTGTTTTCAACCATCAATTTAAAATATACTGAATAAAGAACAATGCTTGCTGATATTTTGCTGACAACCCCCTGTTGTCTGTTACCATGGGTCCTTTATACATGTTCCTTGACTAGACCATTCCCCTTCCTTCCCCACCCCCTTCCCCTCTGGTCACTGTCAGTTTGTTCCTTATTTCCACGTCTCTGTTTCTATTTTGCTTGTTTGTTTGTTTGTTCATTAGTTCCACTTATAGGTGGCATCTCATGGTATTTGTCTTCCACTGCCTAGCTTATTTCACTTAGCATAATACTCTCCAGTTCCATCCATGCTGTTGCAAAGGGTAAGAGTTCCTTCTCTCTTTCTGCTGTGTAGTATTCCATTGTTTAAATATACCACAGATTTTTGATCCACTCATTAACTGATGGGCACCTAGGCTATTTCTAGCACTTGGCTATTCTAAATAATGCTGCTGTGAACATTGGGGTACATAGGTTCTTTTGAATTGGCCATTCAGGATTCTTAGGGTATAATCCCACCAATGGGATTGCTGAATCAAAAGGCAGTTCCATCATTAGTTTTTGAGGAAATTCCATACTGTTTTCCACAGTGGCTGCACCAGTCTACATTCCTACCAACAGTGCACTAGGGTTCCCTTTCCCCACATCCTTGCCAGCACTTGTTGTTTGTTGATTTGTTAATGGTGGCCATTCTGACCTGTGTGAAATGGTATCCCATTGTGGTTTTAATTTGCACATTTCTGATGGCTCATTATGCTGAGCATCCTTTTATAAGTCTCTGAGCCCTCTCTATGTCCTCTATGCATACATCTCTGTTCAGGTCCTTTGCCCATTTTTTAAAAAATTGGATTGTTTCTCTTCCTTGTGTTGAGTCATGAGTTCTTTATGTATTTTGGATATCAAACCATTGTCCAAGGTATCATTGACAAATATGTTTTTCCACATAGTTGATTCCCTTTTCATTTTGGTGATGTTTTCTTTAGCCATACAGAGGAGCTTTAATTTGCTATAGTCCCATTTGTTCATTCTTTCCTTTATATTCCTTGCCTTAGCAGATATATCACTGAAGATATTACTAGGTGGGAAATCTGAAATGTTATTCCCTATGTTTTCTTCTTTGACTTTTATGGTGTCATGACATATTTAAGTCATTTACCCATCTTGAGTTTATTTTTGTGTATGGTGTAAATTGTTGGACTAGATTCATTTGTTTTCACATATACCTGTCCAGATCTCCTAGAACCATTTATTGGTGAGGCTATTTTTATTGCATTATATGCTCCTGCTCCTTTTGCCAAATATTAATTGACCATAGAGACTTGGATTTTCTGGGCTTTCTATTCTGTTCCATTGATCCATTTGTCTGTTCTTATGACAGTACCAGACAGTTTTGATTACAGCAGCCTTGTAATGTAATTTGATAGCAGCTATTATGATCTCTCCAACTTCGTTCAACTTTCTCATAATTTCTGAGGCTATTCAGGGTCATATAGGGTTCCACATAAATTTTTGAAATATTGTTTATATCTATGAAATGTGTCATTGGTATTAAGATAGAGATTGCATAAAACCTATAGATTAATTTGGGTAGTATGGACATTTCAATGATTTTAATTCTTCCAGTCCTTGAATATGTTATATGCTTCCATTTATTTGTGTGTTCCTTAATTTCTTTCTCTAGTGTTCTGTCGTTTTCTGAGTACAGATCTTTTACCTCCTTTGTTAAGTTTATTCTTAGGTATTTTATTTTTCTTGCTGTAGTAAATGTAATTTTTTTCTAATTTCTGTTTCTGATATTTTATTGCTGGTATACCAAAGTACCCCAACATTTTGTCAAATTCATTTATTAGGCTTAGTAGATTTTTGTGTAACTTATGGGGTCTTCTTGGTATACTATCATGTCATCTGCAAACAAAGACAGTTTTACTTCCTCCTTTCCAATTTGGATGCCTTTTATTTCTTCTTCTTGTCTGATTGCTATGGGTAGAACTTCCAATACTATGTAGAATATAAATGGTGAAAGTGTACATATCTGTCTTTTTTCTTGTCTTACAGGGAAAGCTTTTAATTTTTGCCCATTGAGTTTGATATTGGCTGTAGGTTTCAAGTATATGTCTTTTATTATGTTGAGGTTTGCTCCCTCTACTGCCACTTTGCTGAGTGTTTTTATCATAAGTGGGTGCTGTATTTTATCAAGTGCTTTTTTAGCAACTATTAATCTAATCATGTGATTTTTGTCTTTCCTTTTGTTTATGTAATATATTGTGTTTATTGACTTGTGAATATTGCACTATCCTTGCATCCCTGGGATGAATCCCACTTGATCATGATGTGTAATCATTTTAATATATTGTTGGATCCAGTTTGCCAATATTTTCTTGAGCATTTTAACATCTATGTTCATCATTGATATTGGCCTGTCGTTTTCTTTCTTTGCTGCATCTTTTCTTGTTTTGGGAATTAGGATAATACTGGCCTCATAAAGAAAGTTTGGGAGTTCTCTCTCTTCTTGAGGTTTTTGAAATTGTTAGAGCAGGATAGGATTTAGCTCTTCCCTAAATGTTTCATAAAATTTGCCTGTGAAGCTGTCTGGTCTAGGTTTTCTGTATGCCAAGAGGGTTTTTTTTTTTTTTTTTACTACTTCATTTTTACTAGTTGTTATTAGTCTCTTCAGGCTTTTGCCTTCTTCTTGATATAGTTTTGGAAGGTTATATGTTTCTAGAAATTTATCCATTTTTCCCAGGTTGGCATAAAATTATTCATAATAATTTCTTACAATTGTTTTTATTTCTTTTGTATCAGTTGTTATTTCTCCTCTTTTGTTTCTGATTTTATTTATTTTGGGCCTCTCTATTTTTATCTGGATGAGTCTCCTTAAAGGCCCTCAGTTTTGTGTATCTTTTCTAAGAACAAGCTCCTGGATTTACTGATCCTTTGAATTGTTCTTTTAGTCACTATGTCATTTAATTCTGCTCTTGTCTTTATTATTTCTTTCCATCTACGGCCTCTGGGCTTTGTTTGTTGCTGTTCCTGTAGAGTTTAGTTGTTTACTTAAAATTTCTCTCTCTTTTTTTTTAGGGGGGGGGCTGTATTTCTATGAACTTCCCTCTCAGAACTGCCTTTGCTGTGTCCCATAGGTTTTGGTCTGTTGTGTGTTCATTTTCATTTGTTTCCAGAAATTTTTCATTTCTTCCTTGATCTCATTATTAACACATTCATTGTGTAGTAGCACGCTATTCAATCTCCATGAGTTTGAGTGTTTTTGAATGTTTTCTTTGAGGTTGGCTTCTGGTTTCAGTCCCTTGTGGTCAGAGAAAATGCTTGATATGATTTCAATTTTCTTGTATTTATTGAGGCTTGTTTTGTGTCCTCCCATATGTTCAACCTTTGAAAATGTCCCATGTGCACTTGAAAAGAATGTATATTGTGCTCTATTGGAAGATCTATCCATTGTTGACAGTGGGGTATTAAAATCCCCTACTATAAATGAGTTATTGTCTATATCTTTCTTGAAGTCCTCCATGATTTTCCTTATATATTTGAGTGTTTCTGTGTTGGGTGCACATATGTTTACAATTGTTATATCTTCTTGATGGATGCTTCCGTTAATTATTATAAAGTGTCTTCCTTTGTCTCTTTTTATGGCCTTTGTTTTGAAATCTATTTTGTCTGATATAAGCATTGATGCTCTGGATGTGTGTGTGTGTGTGTGTGTGTGTGTGTGTGTGTGTGTCCATTTGCTTGGAACATTTTTCTCCATCCCTTCCCTTTCAGTCTGTGTACACTTTTTCCTGAGGTGAATCTCTTGCAGGCAGCATAGATGTGGGGCATGTTTTCTTATCCATTTAGCTGACCTGTGTCTTTGATTGGAGCATTTAATCCATTTACATTAAAGGTTATTATTGACAGGTACTTACTCATTGCCATTTTTCCACAACTGTGTTTCTCTCTCTCTCTTTCTCTTGCTCTCTCTTTGTTTTCTTCTTCTTCTTCTTCTTCTTCTTCTTCTTCTTCTTCTTCTTCTTCTTCTTCTTCTTCTTCTTCTTCTTCTCCTCCTCCTCCTCCTCCT